>JAEIFT010000094.1:605000-835981 GCA_018904225.1 Lordiphosa mommai
GATATTTAAAATTTTTAAATCATTGATAATACAAATTTGACACCATAAAAAAACTATTCTTAGTAAAACACATTTTCCGACCGATCGGTCCTATGGCAGCTATATGCTATGGTCATCCGATTTTGATAAATTTTGTCAAAATTATGTGAAAGCATATAATTCTAATATATACCAAGATTGGGGACGCTACGATAGAAAACAAAAAAGTTTTTCTCACTAGAACTAGTTTTTTGACTGACCGTTTCTATGGGAGCTACATAATATAGTCATCCGATTTTGATAAATTTTTCCTGTATTATGTGAAAGCATATAAAACTAACATATACCAAGATAAGTGACGCTACGATGAAAAACAAAAAAGTTTTTCTCAGTAGAACTAATTTTTTGACCGACCGTTTCTATGTGAGCTATATGCTATAGTCATCCGATTTTGACAAATTTTTCCAGAATGGTGTGGAAGTATATAAAACTAATATATACCACGATTACTGACGCTACGATGGAAAACAAAAAAGTTTTTCTTACTAGGACTAGTTTTAGGACCGATCGTTCCTATGGCAGCTATATGATATAGTCATCCGATCCGGCCGGTTCCGACATATTAGTTGCGTGCAGTAAAAAGAAGACTCTGTGCAAAATTTCAGCTCGATAGCTTTTAAACTGAGGGACTAGTTCGCGTAGAAACAAACAGACAGACGGACAGACAGACAGACGGACGGACGGACAGACAGAAATGAACTCAGCTCGTCGTCCTGATCAAGAATATATATAGTTTATGGGGTCGGAAATGAATATTTCTATGAAATGAATATTTCAGACGGACAGACGGACAGACGGACGGACGGACAGACGGAATTGAACTCGGCTCGTCGTCCTGATCAAGAATATATATAGTTTATGTGGTCGGAAATGAATATTTCTATGCGTTACAAACTTCTGGGCAAAATTAATATACACTTTTCAAGTGTATAAAAAATAAGATCTGTCTTTGGCTTTCCAGCCCATCGTCAAAGAGTGACCATGGGGGTTAGCCTGGCCCTGCCCACCCCTTCACACAAAGCTGTGTGACCTATGGATCAACTATTAGCCATATTTCTGTTGATCCCCTAATGTTCAAAGTTGCGTCCGTCTAGCTTACGTCGTCATCCCTGGCTATGTATTCCCCACCCGCATACCCCAGCACCCTCCAACTTTTCTATTTAACGACACATTTTTGTTTTACTGCTCACATTCATATTTTAAGTTTATTGAGAAAGATCATAACAGATTTTCACACCAGTTCCAGAAGGGAAATAGTGTACTCGTCATAGCCCGAACTACGACTCACGAGCCTCGAAGTGAGGACACGCTCTGTTGGCCCATGCGCAAACATGGACTTACAAAAACACAGACGGACTTAAACATACTCAGAAAAGAAATACAATTTTTACGTTAACCAATAATATTGAATCGGAAGAAATTTAATAAAAATTCAAATGTTAGAAAAATTCAAAAATATAAGATGAGCATTAAAATTAAATTTATTAATAAAAATAGAAGACTAACATCGGCTGCGCCGATGTTTTAAATACCCTTGCAGTTTTTGAAAAGTGCTACCATTGATAACAAAAAAGTTTTTCTCAATAGAATAAGTTTTTTTGACCGATCGTTCCTATGGCAGCTATATGCTATAGTCATCCGATTTCGATACATTTTTCCAGAATTGTGTGGAAGTATATGAAACTTATATATACCACGATTGGTGATGCTACGATGGAAAACAAAAAAGTTTTTCCCACTAGAACTATTTTTTGGACCAACCGTTTATATGGCAGCTATATGCAATAGTCATCCGATTTTGATAAATTTTTCCAGAATTGTGTGGAAGCATATAAAACTAATATATACCACGATTGGTGATGCTACGATGGAAAACAAAAAAGTTTTTCTCATTAGAACTAGTTTTTGGACCAATCGTTCCTATGGCAGCTATATGATATAGTCATCCGATCCGGCCGATTCCGACAAATGTGCAGCGTATTTGTATTTAAAGAGTTTTTGCAAAGTTTGGTCAAGATAGCTTTAAAACTGAGGGAGGAGATAGCATAGAAACAGACGGACAGACGGACGGACAGACGGACAGACGGAAATGAACTCAGCTCGTCATGCTGATCAAGAATATATATACTTTATGTGGTCGGAAATGCTTCCTTCACTGCGTTACAAACATCGTGACAATTTTAATATACCCTCTGCAAGGGTATAAAAAACGAGAAGGCAAAGCTAATTTCGTCTGTGCCGAAGTTTTAATACACTTGAAAAACTTTACTCCAACTGATTTAACTGGAAAAATATTTATAGGATATAGATAGGAAATATTTAAAAAATTTTAAATCATTGATAATAAAAATTTGATAGCATAAAAAAAAACTTTTCTTAGTAAAACACATTTTCCGACCGATCGGTCCTATGGCAGCTATATGCTATAGTCATCCGATTTTGATAAATTTTTTTTTAAAAGTATGTGGAAGCATATAAAACTAATAAATACCAAGATTAGGGACGCTACGATAAAAAACAAAAAAGTTTTTCTCACTAGAAGTAGTTTTTTGACCGACCGTTTATATGGCAGCTATATGCTATAGTCATCCGATTTTGATAAATTTTTTCAGAATTGCGTGGAAACATATAAAACAAATATATACTACGATTGGAGACGCTACGATGGAAATCAAAAAAGTTTTTCTCACAAAGACTTATTTTTCAACCGATCGTTCCTATGGGAGCTATATGCTATAGTGATCCGATGTTGATACATTTTTCCAGAATTATGTGGAAGCATATAAAACTAACATATACCAAGATTAGTGACGCTACGATGGAAAATAAAAAAGTTTTTCTAACTAGAACAAGTTCTTAGACCGATCGATCCTATGGCAGCTATATGATATAGTCATCCGATCCGGCCGGTTCCGACATATTAGTTGCGTGCAGTAAAAAGAAGACTCTGTGCAAAATTTCAGCTCGATAGCTTTAAAACTGAGGGACTAGTTCGCGTAGAAACAGACAGACGGACAGACGGACAGACAGACGGACAGACAGACGGACGGACGGACAAGCGGAAATGAACTCAGCTCGTCGTCCTGATCAAGAATATATATAGTTTATGGGGTCGGAAATGAATATTTCTATGCGTTACAAACTTCTGGGCAAAATTAATATACACTTTTCAAGTGTATAAAAACTCAAATGAAACGAGAAGGCAAAGCTAACTTCGACTGTGCCGAAGTTTGAATACACTTGAAAAACTTTACTCCAACTGATTTAACTGGAAAAAAATATATATAGGATATCAGATATTTAAAATTATGAAATCATTGATAATAAAAATTTGATACCATTAAAAAAAACTTTTCTTAGTAAAACACATTTTCCGACCGATCGGTCCTATGGCAGCTATATGCTATAGTCATCCGATTTTGATATTTTTTTTCAAAATTATGTGAAAGCATATAAAACTAATATATACCAAGATTGGGTACGCTACGATAAAAAACATAAAAGTTTTTCTCACTAAAAGTAGTTTTTTGACCGACCGTTTATATGGCAGCTATATGCTATAGGCATCCGATTTTGATAAATTTTTCAAGAATTGTGTGGAAACATATAAAACAAATATATACTACGATTGAAGACGCTACGATGAAAATCAAAAAAGTTTTTCTCACAACGACTTATTTTTCGACCGATCGTTCCTTTGGCAGCTATATGCTATAGTGATCCGATTTTGATACATTTTTCCAGAATTATGTGGAAGCATATAAAACTAACATATACCAAGATTGGGGACGCTACGATTTAAAACAAAAAAGTTTTTCTAGCTAGAACTTGTTCTTTGACCGATCGTTCCTATGGCAGCTATGTGATATAGTCATCCGGCCGGTTCCGACATATTAGTTGCGTGCAGTAAAAAGAAGACTCTGTGCAAAATTTCAGCTCGATAGCTTTAAAACTGAGAGACTAGTTCGCGTAGAAACAGACAGACGGACAGACAGACGGACAGACGGACAGACGGACGGACGGACGGACAAGCGGAAATGAACTCAGCTTGTTGTCCTGATCAAGAATATTTTTAGTTTATGGGGTCGGAAATGAATATTTCTATGCGTTACAAACTTCTGGGCAAAATAAATATATACACTTTTCAAGTGTATAAAAAAAATTTTTTTTCTTGGCATTACAAACAATGGAAACCGGAAAAATAATAAGAAAACTGTTGGAAAATATGGAGAGAGAATTCAGAAAGACATAACTTTAAAGATAAACGAAAAAAAAATTTAGCAAGTAAAGAGAAATAAATAAAAAAAATAGAAGGCTTACATCGGCTTCGCCGATGTTTTAAATACCCTTGCAGTTTTTGAAAGGCGCTACCATTGATAACAAACAAGTTTTTCTCACTAGAATTAGTTTTTAGACCGATCGTTCCTATGGCAGCTGTATGCTATAGTCATCCGATTTCGATAAATTTTTCCAGAACTGTGTAGAAACATATAAAACTTATATGTACCATGATTGGTGACGCTACGATGGAAAACAAAAAAGTTTTTCTCATTAGAACACGGTTTTGAACCGATCGTTCCTATGGCAGCTATATGCTATAGTCATCCGATTTCGATAAATTTTTCCAGAATTGTGTGGAAGTATATGAAACTAATATATACCAAGATTGGTGATGCTTCGATGGAAAAAAAAAAGTTTTTCTCACTAGAACTAGTTTTTGAACCGACCGTTTATATGGCAGCTATATGCTATAGTCATCCGATTTTGATAAATTTTTCCAGAACTGTGAAGAAACATATAAAACTTATATGTACCATGATTGGTGACGCTACGATGGAAAACAAAAAAGTTTTTCTCATTAGAACACGGTTTTGAACCGATCGTTCCTATGGCAGCTATATGCTATAGTCATCCGATTTCGATAAATTTTTCCAGAATTGTGTGGAAGTATATGAAACTAATATATACCAAGATTGGTGATGCTTCGATGGAAAACAAAAAAGTTTTTCTCACTAGAACTAGTTTTTGAACCGACCGTTTATATGGCAGCTATATGATATAGTCATCCGATCCGGCCGATTCCGACAAATGTTCAGCGTATTTGTATTTAAAGGCATTTTGCAAAGTTTGGACAAGATAGCTTCTAAACTGAGGGAGGAGATAGCATAGAAACAGACGGACGGACGGACAGACGGTCAGACGGACAAACGGAAATGAACTCAGCTCGTCATGCTGATCAAGAATATATATACTTTATGTGGTCGGAAATGCTTCCTTCACTGCGTTACAAACATCGTGACAATTTTAATATACCCTCTGCAAGGGTATAAAAATAATAAGCAAAAATAAAAAAAATATAGGTCAATATGTATATATATAAAATTTACTTTTATATCCGGACTGGCCGGTCACTTACCCAATTTGAAGAAAGCGCTTTCAGGGGGTTTGTTATACGCTTGCAGAGGGTATATTAAAATTGTCACGATGTTTGTAACGCATAGAAGGAAGCATCTCCGACCACATAAAGTATATATATTCTTGATCAGCACGACGAGCTGAGTTCATTTCCGTCTGTCCGTCCGCCCGTCCGTCCGTCCGTCCGTCTGTCCGTCTGTTTCTATGCTATCTCCTCCCTCAGTTTTAATTCACAATTCTGAAAAAATTATTAAAATCGGATGACCATAGCATATAGCTGCCATATAAAAGGTCGGTCCAAAAATTAGTTCTAGTGAGAAAAACTTTTTTGTTTTCCATCGTAGCGTCACCAATCGAGGTATATATAAGTTTTATATGCGTCCACACAATTCTGGAAACATTTATCAAAATCTGATGACTATAGCATATAGCTGCCATATAAACGCAACCGTTTTTTATTGGACCGACGTCCAAAAACCAATTCTTGTGAAAAAAACTTTTTTGTTATCCATCGTAGCGTCCCCAATCTTGGTATATATTAGTTTTATATCCCTTCACACAATTCTGGAAAAAATTATCAAAATCGGATGACTATAGCATATAGCTGCCATATAAATGGTCGGTCAAAAAACTAGTTCTAGTGAGAAAAACTTTTTTGTTTGTTTTGTTCCAAAAATTTAACTACCGGCAGCCGCTTTTATCTTGCGCGAGGGCCCTTTCTACATTATTTTAGGGAAGTGTCCCACCAAAAAATCTGGCACCATTTCCCGCCCTTGTTCTACGGGAAAATACCTGCAAAACAGTATAGAGGATAAACCCACAGACCACATACGCGATTTGGCCGTGGCCAAAAAAAAGAAAAACGAGAAGGCAAAGCTAACTTCGACTGTGCCGAAGTTTAAATACACTTGAAAATCTTTACTCCAACTGATTTAACTGGAAAAATATATATAGGATATAGATATCAGATATTTAAAATTTTTAAATCATTGATAATAAAAATTTGATACCATAAAAAAAAACTTTTCTTAGTAAAACACATTTTCCGATCGATCGGTCCTATGGAAGCTATATGCTATAGTCATCCGATTTTGATAATTTTTTTCAAATTATGTGAAGCATATAAAACTAATATATACCAGAATGGGGACGCTACGATAAAAACAAAAAGTTTTCTCACTAGAAGTAGTTTTTTGACCGACCTATATGGCAGCTATATGATATAGTCATCCGATTTTGATAAATTTTTTCAAATTGTGTGGAACATATAAAACATATATACTACGAGTGGACGCTACGATGGAAATCAAAAAGTTTTTTCACAAAGACGTATTTTTCGATCGATCGTTCCTATGGCAGCTATATGCTATAGTCATCCGATTTTGATACTTTTTCAGATTATGTGAAGCCTATAAAACTAACATACCAGTTAGTGACGCTACATGGAAAAAAAGTTCACTGAACAGCTTGACCGTCGCACTAGAATATCATCCGGCCGTTCCGTTTATTGCTCATAAAAAAGACTCTGTGCAAAATTTATATATAGATATCAGATATTTAAAATTTTTAAATCATTGATAATAAAAATTTGATACCATAAAAAAAAACTTTTCTTAGTAAAACACATTTTCCGATCGATCGGTCCTATGGAAGCTATATGCTATAGTCATCCGATTTTGATAATTTTTTTCAAAATTATGTGAAAGCATATAAAACTAATATATACCAAGAATGGGGACGCTACGATAAAAAACAAAAAAGTTTTTCTCACTAGAAGTAGTTTTTTGACCGACCATTTATATGGCAGCTATATGATATAGTCATCCGATTTTGATAAATTTTTTCAGAATTGTGTGGAAACATATAAAACATATATATACTACGAGTGAAGACGCTACGATGGAAATCAAAAAAGTTTTTTTCACAAAGACGTATTTTTCGATCGATCGTTCCTATGGCAGCTATATGCTATAGTCATCCGATTTTGATACATTTTTCCAGAATTATGTGAAAGCCTATAAAACTAACATACACCAAGATTAGTGACGCTACAATGGAAAACAAAAAAGTTTTTCTAACTAGAACTAGTTCTTTGACCGATCGTTCCTATGGCAGCTATATGATATAGTCATCCGATCCGGCCGGTTCCGACATATTAGTTGCGTGCAGTAAAAAGAAGACTCTGTGCAAAATTTCAGCCCGATAGCTTTAAAACTGAGGGACTAGTTCGCGTAGAAACAGACAGACAGACGGACAGACGGACAGACAGACAGACGGACGGACGGACGGACAGATGGAAATGAACTCAGCTCGTCGTCCTGATCAAGAATATATATAGTTTATGGGGTCGGAAATGAATATTTCACTGCGTTACAAACTTCTGGGCAAAATTAATATACACTTTTCAAGTGTATAAAAATACATTTAAAGGAAAGAAAGATCACGAACCGGAAATCCTTTGTCGAAATCCTTCAGGGAAAGTCAGAGACTTCAAGGGACAAAAATTAGAGGGTGGTTGTCTGAGTGGGGTTCCTAAGGTGGTAGAAACGTAAACCATTTCAAGTTAGGAGTATTTCTATTCTGGAAAATTTTTACATTGAAGCTTCCAAATGGAACTTCAAAGTATCATAGCATTTCAAAATTAATTCGATTCAGACATCGAATACGGGGAGAGCAAAAAGTAGTATGTTTCCAATGGGTGTTTGAGTTAAAACAAATGCCCATGGAGAAATTGTCCAGACCAGAGACCACAGGGATTTCCCTTGAAAGTTTGGTTTGATAAAACCATGGATACACGTCAATCGACGTTTAGAACCTTATAAGCAATGGCTTGAACGAAAATTCCCAAGTTGAAGCAGAATTGAGTTTCCGCGTGGTGTTTTGAGGCAACTGCCGAGTTCCGGCATGGAAGACAGGCCAGTATGATTACTAACGAAATGATACAAAGATTATTATTATTGCTGTAGAATGTCAGTTGGTACTTTTTTTTAAATTCTCAACTAATGTATTGAGTCACAAGGAAAATAAATCCTGTGTAATTTATTGCCCCTAACAAAAAAACATCCACAGATTTACTAAAAGCCCACACCCAAAATTGGACATGGATATAGAAATGTGGATTGTCAGTGAGAGTAGAAATGCGCGTATTAAAATTCCAATATTTCAAAACAAAATTATTCACCACACAAATTTGGTCGGTCACTAATGGATTTACGGAGAAGCATTGAAGAAAAATTTCGCCAATCCAATGGACGAATTAATCAACCTTGACGAGGGCAACTACTCCAAAAAAAATAAGATATCGTCAAGGAGAGACAGACGGAACGGTAACATTCGTTGCAAAGTGTTATAATAAACAAACTGAGACTCACACAGATGCGTGTCAAAAAAAGTGAGTGACGGCAAAAAAAAACTAACATTTTAGGTACACAACTACATCACTCGTGTGCTACCCCAAACGTGTGTTCGGGACTATTGTTGATATATACATACAGAGCAATTTAAAACTGGAGAGGCAAACCTTATATTTCACAAGGTCTGGATTAGAACTGCCTATGGTCAATGAGTAAGGCAGCGAAAAGAACACAAATAACTACTCAAGATGTTGTGCAGTGAACGAAGCAATTTTTTAAGATAATTATGTCTGTAGAAAACAAACCGTGCATTTGATAAAAAGTTTTTCTCCAGTAACAGTATGACGTGGTCAGTTTGGAAACTTGAATTGCCAGAATTTAAAGAACTCAGTGAGAAACCGGATGATCGGAATGGATAACTATTTTCTGATTATGTCCAATCATGGAAGAGAGAAAAAAACTATGGGAAGACGTACGGAACATTTATTTATTTTCGGAAAATTAGAATGATTCAATCCAAAATAAACATTAAACAAAAGGTATATAAATGTATTCTCTTTCTCCTTATAGTATTAAGAAGATGAACGCCAACAAACCGGATAGAAGTGTTGTTTTTTATAAAAAAAAATTAGGTTATTAGGTCAAAATTAAAGAATAGAGGTGTTGCTTTATAAGAAATATTCTTCGTTAACAATAATTAGGTCAAAGTTAAAAGATAGAGGTGGGAAATCAAGGATAGAAAAAAAAATATTTTTAGGAGCCAAAGAGAATTGCAAACTTTCAAATCTCAAAAAAACACAATACACAAAGGTAAAAAAAACATTAATAAAATTATGAAATTATTTTACAAACAAAATTATTTTTGCAAACCAAATTATTAAAATTCTGATTAAGCCAATGTTACACAGTATACTAGTGTATACCCTCAATAATACAAATGAGTACAAAAATATGTGCTGTTGGGGTTCTGTGTTATGCTGGAATGGGGCCTCTCACCAGGGGTCCGTCCAAAATTTAAGCCCCCGTTTCAAAAACAAAATTTCCGCTGAGACTCAAACACCACAGAGCTCCACCGGAGTCACCTGTTACCTTTGAATACCCAGACTGGAACCTAACTTGACTACCAAGGTGACTCACCTCCCACCGGAAGAATGAATTTCCCATAGTAGCCCCTAACACTGACCTTCCCCTAGCCAAACAAGCCTATCTCCACCGGAGTATAAGTCTTATTTAGAGGTCACAGATCATCTGTCCAATTACCCCCTCCCACCGTCATTTGGAACTCCTCGGACTCGAACCTCTCAAGCCGGCCTGGCATTTACCTAGCTCGGCGGCGGCGTCGGCCTCAGATGCTTCCCTGTACACCCCCTCTAGTCATTTGGAGCTTGATTGAGAGAACCTCTCAGGAGACCTGGCATTTACCTAGTTCAACGGCGGCGTCGACCCAATCAAACTCACCTGTTCCGGCGGCGTCGACCCTTCAGGATCAGCTGTCCTTATCCCCCACCCCCGTCTTGGGACCATCAATAGAGCCTACCTCGGACCGCCTCCTGACACCGCCAGGAGGTTGCGTAGCCAGCTCTACTAACGCTCATTGCTCCCTCTCAACTCGAACCTCTCAGGAGACCTGGCATAGCCTAGTGCAACGGCGGCGTCGCCCAGAAAGAGCGAACCATTAAAAAAAACATTAAAAACAAAAATTTTACTTTACAAAACAAAAAGTCGGTCTGCACGAGTTAGCAAGATACTAACTAAAAGAGAAACTGCCAAAAAATATTGCCAGTCCCTATCAACCAAAAAAATAAAAAAAATTAATATTGACTCATAGAGAACCGTCAAGAAACTTGTCAGCTCCCGTTGGGCGCCAATTGTTATGAAATCCCGTTGCACTTATATAAAAACCTACGTCCAGCCACTTCCCGTTCCGGCACGGTGGTAGCCCGGCTTGGCTCGCCGTATTTGGGGTGGATTTTTGGAGTGGGGACGCTGCGGGAAACATGACAATACAAATTTTCGAACGAGAAGGAAAAGCTAACTTCGACTGTGCCGAAGTTTTAATACACTTGAAAAACTTTACTCCAACTGATTTAACCTGTAAAATATATATAGGACTAGCATATAAGCCGGCGCGCTTCGCTTTGTCACCATCAGTATAGCCGCCAAAATAATGAAAAAAACGTTGGCAATGATACCACCCCCGCCCCCATTTTCCGACCATCAGAAATGAGAAAATAATTTTCCACCTACTTGGCCCGTTAAGCGTACAAACGCTAAAACCACCCCCGTCACCCATTATGCGACCTTGAGGGTGAGTAAGCGCAAAGCTAAAAACTTTATCCTATTTAATTGGCCCATAGAGCTTTCAAACCAAATTTAAAACATATCGGCTAAAAACCCACCCCCGCACACATAATCCGACCTTTGCAGTGAACTTCCCGAAATAAAAAAACACGTGTTTCCATTTATTCTGACCCTAGATCTTACAAAACGAATTTTATTCAGATCGGCTCACAAATAGCCATTGTCACTGTACCGAAATACGCCCACCATTATTCTTGGCTGTGGGCAGAAATTCTACCACCGAGAAATCAAATGTATAATTAATTTCTATAATGTGTTCACAAACCGATTTTGAAGCCAATCGGATTAAAAATAGGTTTTACCATATAGAATTTTCCGACTTTTCGTGCGGATTTTCCAACATTGGAAAATCTCAAGTCTAATTATTTTGCATACTATCCTTACAAACCGAGTTTGAAGTCAATCGGATGAAAAATAGTTTTTTCCATGAAGAATTTTCCGGCTATTTTCCTTGTGGGTGGATTTTCCACAATCGAAAAATTACATGTCTAATTATTTAGCATACTATCCTTACAAACCGAATTTCATTGATGCTACAAGCAAAAATATCTCGAAAAAATGTTTTTTTTTTTCTTATAAACGTTCAAATAAATTTTTCATAAAATCTTTAGAAGGTTGAAACTGATCAAAAAAATTATTTTTTTCAATTTTGAGTTCAGCATTCTAAAGTACATCATTAAAAATAATGGCTTTAATGGGTATTTTTCGCTGTAAACTAGTGTAATTAATAATTTTTTATTTTGAAAAACCAACCCAAATTGTGATAAAATGGGTAGTGCATGATTTGTATATAAGCTAGTAAATAACTATAACAACAAAAAAATTGTTTTTTAATTCAAGGGCGGTTAATAAAGTTGTCAGCCTGCCAATTATTGCCTCCCAAAAATAGGCGAGGTGGTAGCCATGATTTTCTGAGTCAAAGTTATCGAAAATTATAACTACTAAGGAAAAATCAAAATTCCTTTTAAACTGGCGGCCATTCAAAAACAGAGCTCGCAAATAACCGTCAACCTAATTTTCCCATGCAGTCTGCACATGGACAAAACAGAAACAAGTAAGAAAGTCGGTCAAGCCCGACTGTAATATACTCTGTACCTGTTTGTACGAAACTAATAACTTTAAAGTGTGAGGGTTTTTCAAAATCTGAGGGTGGCAACTCTTTCAACCATCGTTCATCTGGTTGAAAAACGATGTATGGGGGCTAGTACCTAGTACAAACCCGTAAAATTATAAAATTTGTATATAATTTCCTATTAACAAAAACGTATCTATATTAGTCACGCGGGAATCACGCGTGATTTCTGACCGCAGGCCATCTCAATTATATCGCTCCACTCATAGCAAGGTCCAATTGGGAAATTACCAGTTAGCTATTGCCTTCTCGCTCTCTCTTTCTCGTAAGTTCTACCAATGGCAACGGTGTTGTTGTTGGCGTTGGTTTTTATTTTCTTTTACATATAGCTCTAATATCGTTCATCTGATCGAAAAATGATGTATGGCGGGTCGATTCAAAATAAGTAGTTGAATATATGTCTAGAATGTTCGAACTATCTATCTTGAAAATTGTGGGAGTTATTTCGTTTTTTTAAATTTGCGGGGGAGGCAGGGGCGTGGCAAAAATCAAAACTAAACTTGATCTGCCTGCAAGTATAAGAAATATATGTTCCATACACTTCAAACCTCTATCTCTTACCATCTCTGAGATCTCTTCGTTCATACGGACAGACGGACAGACGGACAGACAGACGGACAGACGGACAGACGGACATGGCTATATCGACTCGGCTGTTGATGCTGATCAAGAATATATATACTTTATGGGGTCGGAGATGCTTCCTTCTGGCTGTTACATACATTTGCACAAACCCAATATACTCTGTGTACCTTCGGTACAGAGTATAAAAAATGTTACACACACGATCCCTCTCAGAGCGGAACACTTTTTTCGTTTCGCTTACGCTCTACAGTCCGAGTGTTCAGGTCAACCAAACCAACGAAGTAGTCTCTCAACAACAACTCAGTGGGACACTTTTGATTAAGCGCTCACTGCAAAACTGTTTTTAAAAGAACACAGCGCCTACGTGTCTGCGAAAAGTGTTTTTTCTTGCTGTGTGCGAGAATGAAAGCCTGATCAAGGCATGTGCATAAATGTTATGTTGAAAAACAAGAAAATACAAGCACTGAATTAAACATACATAATTTTTTATTCTGAATTCAGTTTGACAATTAATAAAGAATTTATGTGTTCTGCACTAAGAGAGCTGCGCCTCTCATTTAAAATAAAGTGCAGGGCGGAGAATGCCCTTTCCACGGATACTTGAGTGGTCGGGGTAGCAAGTACCACATGCGCAAGATCTGCCAAAAGTGGTGCTTTAAATTTCAAATTATTAAAAAAATTTAAAATATTGGCATCTAATGGCATCTATTTACAGCTAGTTGTAGAGATAGAGAGTTGATCTTCTGAGCGACTTGTCAATTCTTCTCCAGAGTGCGATGCAAAATTCTATTTATACCAAGGAATTTTAAAGATTATATTAACATTATTTATGAGCTAAGTATTAAAGTTTAGTTATTTTATTAGTTAATGACAGAAACAATGTAATATCTAAAAAACACTTACTAGAAACAACATTCAATAAACAATGATATAACAACATTAGACGGGACTTTTCAAACATACTGTCTTAGACTGTGCTTGCTTACTTGCTTAAGTTGGTAAATGCGGAATGCAATTTGTTTTAGTTTTTTTTTCGCCAACATTTTTTGGTTGTTGGTTAAAACCAAGCTTATGCGTGAATCCATATAAATGGCAGCCAACAAAGCTTCATTTTCAAGTAGCTTACCCTCCCTCACCTTAAGCTGATCGTATAACATTTGTGCTATATAATTTGGGCTCTTTTCGCATTTCAATCTAAGTTCCATCCATAAGATGAAAAAGTCACTATAGACCAGTTGTTCATGCTGTAACCTTAAAGTAGCCTCGAATGTATCATTTAATGCATCACCATAAAGCTTGATCCAGTCCCAGTCGATGATCAAGATTGGAAATGATTCCGCAGCAAGGAACTCTCTCAGCTCCAACAATTTTTTCAAAATGGTAAATGTTGAATTCCATCTTGTGGCCACATCAAGTGTTGGTATACTCCTATTGTGCTCCATGAGCATACGTCTGGGCAAGTTGAAAAGTAAAATGGTATGATTTTTTTTATATTCTTTAAAATTTATTTATATTTTCTTATTATAGATTTTTTACTCACCTATGGGTTCCTGTACGCAAAGTTTTGCACAAGTTACGGCAAATAGTTATATTTTCGCTGATCTCGCTTTGCTTGTTTACAGCTGCGAAAAAAATAATAGGACCACCCTCACAAGCAAATTTTCCAAAGACGTTATAGCTGCATTTGTAACATTTAGAAACCTTTGAATACGTTTTTAGAATGAGAAGACTCTTACAAATTATGAAAGGAAAAAAATCCGTGGTTTACTTATCGTTTTTAACAAATTTAAGGAATTTTATGAAAAAAATAGGGAAATTAGGCGAAAAAAAAAATAATAGGACCACTTATCAAATATGCACTTCAAATTACAAAAATCACTTAAATGATTACTGAAACATAATTGTATATTAAAGCTAAGATTATTCAATAAATTTCATGTTTATTTGGGATGCCTTTATTGGCTATAAAGGCTGCGCAATGTCCTGGAATCGATTCTATTAAGTCCTGAAACCGTTTAAGAGGAATCTTGTTTCAGGACTCCTGAAAGTCTTCCATACTGATCCGATGATGGTTGGCTTAACTGTAGTAACTGCCTTTTGATATTAGACCACCGATTTTCAATGGGATTAAGGTCTGATGACTGCGCAGGCCACTCAAAAACTTTCACAAAATGTTTTCTTAACCATTCCTTTGGTTTTTCCTGGGGTCATTGTCTTGTTGGAAGACGCAAACTAGCGGCATCTCATATTCTGTGTTAGGAAGCATCAAATATCAAAAATATAACCGTATACATGCTGATCCATTAAGGTTTTCATACAATATAGTCGACCTACTCTATAGTAAGAAAAAGATCCAAATACCATTACACTTGAGCCTTCATGTTTAATGATTTTTCCAGTGTATTTTGGATTGTTTTCTGAGTTAAGAGGACTCCTGGCGTATAAACGAGAACCTTTTCCACGAAACATAACAACTTAACTGTAATATTTCTATAAAATATTCCCACATTTTGGGGATGTCCAATTAAGATGTTCCTTTGCGAACTCAATGCGTTTACTAATATGTGTGGCTTTTAAAAGAGGGACTGCTCCTGGGCCTCCGGGCTTTTGAGTCTTGTTCTCTGGGTCATGTGTGAACTTTTTGCACTGACGCAGTTATATTGAGGTCCTTTTTGAGCTCAGTTGCAGCCCTAAAATGATTTCTCTTGTCCTCGCGGATCCATCTTTTGACGTGAAACTGGGCCAGGAATCGCTTTTGTGCAATTGTTTCAGTCTTGTCTTTGTAGTTTATTGCGTTCCGTATTATTTTATTTGAATACCCAACCAATCGAACAACTTCTTGAAAGGATTTTCCAATCAAAATCGATTTTTTTGATGATATCACTATTTTCCGAACTCGATTTGGATTTGATTTTGCTTACTCTTGATGATCAAAATAATAAAATCAAAGTCAAATCCCTTAACCACATGCTTTTCGTCAAAGTAATTCTACGAAATATTGCAGTTTCTATGAAGAATGCAAAGTGGTCCTATTATTTTTTTCGCATTTTTAAGATCTTTATCCATAAAAAAATACAAAACAAAATATTGAGAACCATTTCAAGGGCAGTTCTACTTTTTTCTTATTAGGGGAATACTAAGCAATATTAAAAAAAACAAGACTTGAAAAAATCGCAACACTAATTGTTTGTTTTTTGATCAATTAGACAAGGTGTCATAGTGGTCCTATTATATTTTTCGTCACTGTACATCGTAAAAGCACAATTGAAGCGTATGCACAGCGCACCGTACAAGATGTACATTTGAAAGGTTTATGGAATCCAACTTGTCCATGAGTTCGCCGCTGCTGGTATCATCTTCGAACAGGCATTGCTCTGTCGCCTCTTCGTTCAAGATTTCGATGGCCTTGATCATATTTTTGCCATTGTCTGAAGTTATGCTGATAAAAATATGCATTTTTTTAATATATTAATATTGAAGATTACAATAAATCTGCGTTCGGAAAGATGTACATACCTAAAAAGGTTTTCTATATCTATTTCGTATTCTTGTAAAATTTCAAGTATACGTTCCTTTATATAGCGACCAGTATGCGATTCATATAATTTAATCATGCCAAGGGTTTTGATTACGATTTCACTTATTTCCATAGAAGAATTAATCATCTGTAGGCTGACTCCTAAAATGGCTTTGTCCAGCCTAGTGGCAACATCTATTTTTAGTGAAATCAATTTTCCTCTTGTCAAAGACTTGATGTCGTGCCTGATGGACAGCTCTTTTTCTTTAACATGTCCCATTACGTTTCGTGACGTTATGTGATCCATTGAAAGCGCATCAAAAATGGGATTCACTATGTCGCGGAATCCTTTACTATCCAATAACAGAAAGGGTCTGCCGTCTGTGGTGATAATTTTCACGATCGATGAAGTAATTATTTTCTCATTTGTCTCAATGGAAATCTTTCTTTTTTTTGTGTGTTTCGCACTTGTGTTACTTGCAACCAAATCACCCATGGTTTCTGAATGCTGTGAGGACAAATGGCGCCTCAGATTAGTTATGTGCTTTCCGCTTAGCTTCAAACCACACACATTACAAATAAATTTGCCATCTTCAAATTTGTAAAACAAATACACCTTTTTATTTTCTTCACGACCCATGATTAATCCTCAATGCATTTGCAATTGCGACTGAAGCGTAACTCTAGTTCGCTGTCACGCACAGGTCCAGCGTTGCCAACTCAGCTTTTTTCCCGTCAGATCTGGCTTTTTTCCAAAGTTTAAAGCGGGAAAAAATTTAAAACAGCGGGTAGCGGGAAATCTGGCTTTTTTCGAAAATTTTATTTTTATTTTTTCAGCTGTTTGAATTTTTTCTTCGTTTTCATTGAAAATATATGCAAAACTTGTAAAAAAAATCGTAACTTTCTCATCTCTTTTAGCTTATAAAGCAATTTAAGCTGAGGCATTTAACTACTTTCTGTATTAACTTATACATTTTAAGTACATTTTTATTAATTTGTTTGTCAATTATTTTTATAGAAAAATTCTGGTGGCAGAAACAGATTTATAGAGTTTGCTGCTTTCGCGATCCAGATGTTGTCTATGCCATGGCCCAACACTGAAGTTTAGAGTCTTCAGTTAGGTCAACATTATAAAGGCAAAGGTCTGAAACAGATGCACGTGGACAATCTTAACTCTATACTAAGTATAATGTGTTGAATATTAAAACATATATTTACTGATATGGGTTGTGAAGACACTGCAAATGATGTTTTGACTATAAATTACCAATCAGATATCTTCATTTGATTGGGACAACAGATGAAATCATTGAAATATTCGAAAATAATCGTAAAAAGATTAAAAAATCATCACCTTTTTTTACAGCTTTTTTTTGTTGCAAAAAACAGCTTTTTTTTTTTTTTGTTCCCGTTGAAAACAGCTTTCTTTGATGCTCAAAAGTTGGCAACACTGCACAGGTCACACAGACACACGCATACATAAGCAAAGACACTTTTGCCGAAAGTGGCCGATCAAAGTAGTCACCGAAAGACAGAACCAAAGAGAAGACAAAAAAAAGTGTTTTGCTCTGAGCGGAACAGTTTTTGAGCGAGAACACTTTTGATTGTGTTTGCTCACTCCCAGTTTTCATAGTGTCAGTAGATGATCGATTTTTTTCGGACGCTTTGAAATGGTTGACGGTTATTTGCGAGCTCTGTTCAAAAATAAAAATATTAATAATCAGTTCAGTCGAAAGTTTTTATTTAGGTTAAAGTCGACCCTGTCTGATTACAAAATATCAGTTACTCAGCGAAAGGTTGATTCAAAAATCTATTATTAAACTTGCATATAACCCGGAGCGCTTCGCTTCGCTTCGCCACACCACCCCACCCCACCCCGCAGTGAAATATCAACCACCCAATTGGTCCATACCATACTTACAAACTATATTTTAATTAGATCTGCTAGAAAAAACGTTTAGCAATGAACCCGCTCCCCATTTTTCGACCTTCAGAAATGAGAAAAATATTTCCCATTGAGCGTACAAGCCCTGCAACCACTCCCGCAACCCATTATCCGACTTTGGGGGGTGAGTTTGCTCAAAGCTAATAACTTTATCCTATTTAGTTGGCCCATAGAGCTTTCAAACCAAATTTAATACAAATCGGTTCAAATATAACGTTTAGCCATGAACCCACCCCCGCACCGATATTCCGACCTTTACAATGGATTTCCCGAAGCTGACTAAACGAATTTCATTTCATTCAGATCGGCTCACAAATACCGATTGTCACTGAACCCAAACACCCCCACCATTATCCTAGCCTCGGGCGGAAATTCAACCACCGAATAATCACATGTCTAATCATTTTCCATAACGTGTAAACAAACCGAGTTTGAAGTCAATCGGATGAAAAATTGTTTTTCCATATATAATTTTCCGGGTTCTTTTTATATAATAGAGAGATTACAAAATGATCAGAGTACTTATTTGTGATAACAACACGCATTAGCTTAGCTTTAAGTACTTAAAATTTGGCGCCCTACATATGTTTATTGCATCCGGTGTTGTCCACCAACCCGATTGGTGTTGCCCATTAACCCGATTGGTGTTGTTAATCAACCAGTAGTATAATCAGTATTGCCCCTTTTTTTGCGCGCCGGTTAAATTCACCACACGTCATTCCCATTGGCTTTTACCGCCATTTATTTCACAATTTCTGCAAAAGTCAAAGAGGAAAGAGGTAAGTGCTCCAGTTTTAATATTTTTTTTTCTAATTAAATTTTTTTACAGAATGGGAAACACGAATTATTCGTTGCGGGCCAATGGGGCCACTGTGGCCACAGGAGGAGGAGGTGGAGGAGGAGGATATCGTGGCGGCGGCGGCGGCAGAGGAGGAGTCGGCCCTTCTATAAACCGAGCCCAAATTAGGGCCCTAGCCGCCGACATGGCCGCAATGGCCTGCCAGGAGGCAGGCGTCCAGATGGCCGATGCCGAGGCTGTTCCGCCGCCACAGGCCGGTCCGCCGCCACAGGCCGGCCAGAGCCCCCGATTCGCCGTCCCTATAATCCCAGGGCTCAACCGTCGGGCCCGGCTTGTAATAAGATCCGAAATGGAGGCCGCGTTTTTGGCAGCTGTGCGGCTGAACAATTGGCAGCAGCAGCAGGAGCAGCAGCAGGAGCAGGAGCAGCCGCCAATACTGCGGGCCGCACAGCTGCCAGGGAATACTGGCAATCCAGTTCGTCCTGACAAGGATGCATAAATCTAATAAATAATAAATCTTGGTGATTTAAAGCTCAATTGAATCAATCAAGATTTAAATAAAAAATTAGATTAAAAAAAAAATAAAAATTAGAAACGTTACTTACGGGCTTGACAGAGTCAACAAGGCCACGGCCGCGTCAGGTTCTCCTTGCTTAAACCTTAAAAATGAAATATTAATATTAAATTAATAATAATGTTTGGTCTAAAAAAAAAACGTTTATCAACTGATATAATAAAAAACGAAAAATATATATTTTTACATTTTCCAGAAAGTGTTTTGACACGATTTTCAAATTAAATTTATTCTTAGGTCAGGATTGGTCAAAACACTTTCTGGACAATGTAAAAAATATATATTTTTCGTTTTTTATTATATCAGTTGATAAAAATAAGTCGATTTTGTCCATTTCTTTTTATATTATCTCAAAGAACCATAAAAACTTGAATTGAAACTTGAACTTGAAATTTTAATTCAATATGACCCCCCTTTTGTCACACCCGTTGAGTTTGAAAATCAAAGAGTGAAACAAAAAATGCGGCCCATGTGCTTCCATGGATCATAAATTGAATGACATTTAAATTTGTAGATCGGGACTTGGATAATCATCACTTTAATTACAAAATACTTACATTTTGAAATTGTTTTAAACCAATATTTGTAAAAAGAAAAATTGTAATTGTAATTCTTCTTTCTCTGTTTGTTTACATGTGTTTTGTTGTCCAGGGTTGTCAACAGCTTTCAAAAATAATTCACCACAGTAGAACTGGGAGGGCAAGTGCTAGAACTCGCCATAACTATGAAATAGCGCCACAAGCAGAGCGCTAAAAACTCAAAATTCAAATGTCGTGTTTTTGAATTTGCCAAAACTATTGACTCACTTTAATTAATAGGTAATCAAGCTATTTGATAACGAAAAGGTTATCATTTTAAACAATTTTATTGCGGAATTGTTGAGCCATATTTCAACTTTTGATAAAATGCAAAAACAAGTGGTCTTAAACTGGAAAGTTAATTAAATGTCTCTTGAAAAGCACTTAAACTAGAGACTTACGTATTTTTTTCTGTTTAAGAAGATCTATTTAGAGTATAAATTCATCAAAGAAAACCAAAAACTTGAATTCATTGATAAACAAAAATTTTTTTTAAACTCTTATTTTTTCCCTTAATTTTAATAATGAACATGACTTTAAGAAAAGGTTGCTTAGGTTTTTGAATTTGCAAATAGTTTGAGATAATATTAAAGAAAGAAATTTAAAAAAAACTTTCCAAGCCTGCTAATTAGGAGGTTAGCAGATTTGCTAGCAATTAATTGACACACTAATAAGAACAAAAAAAAAAAAATTTTATGAAAAAAGGCAAAGCCACGCCTCTTGGTGATACATATATAATTTTGAATAATTTCAAATAGGGCTTTGATTGCCGTAATGGCTCTCACAAGAGGCTTAGTCGCTGCCAGCGTTCTTGTTGTTTTTCATGAATTGCGGCTTTACTGGAAAATTCAGTCATTTTCTTTATTAGAATTCACTGTTGTCTGAGAGCAATTAAAAAATTTAGCGAAAAAATATATTTATAAAATAGGAATATTATAAAAGTCTAAATAAAAACCCTAACTAACTTCTTGCCATTTTGCTCAAATAGCTTAAGTCAAAGTAAATAAAAATAGGAAATCACTATTTGTGCTTGTCTTGAGGGATCGAATGTGAACAGAAAATGTTTCAAAATGTTTTTTTATTAAAAATATTTTTACTCAAATATAGAGAAATTAAATTTACATATTTTTGTATTCATAGTTATTGTTTTTGTTGTATATTCATTAAATAAAAGAGAAAATAATATATACAAGTTATTCAGAAAAATGCCTTTAGCCGAGCATTCCCATCACTTCCCATTACGCAAAAATGCATGAAAAAAACAAACAACTAGCAATGTAAGATACTCCAAGCTGTTACTGTAAATAACATTGGTGCTTTTAGGCAACAGAGGCAAACGTGGACCAAGACGGGTTGGGGGGTGAGGTATCATGAGCGTAACAGGGAGTGAGCGTAATTCGAAGAGAAAATAGGAGAGAATTGCTGTTACTGAACAGACCTCTGCCTCGGCTAACAGAGCTCGGCCGCTGCTCTGCCAGCTATGTATCTCAAAGTCAAGATACACTTTTAATTAATTAATTGTGTGGCCAATTTACTTATTATTAAAACGCAAAAAATCGTAAAATACTTAACAAATTTAGCTTAATTAATTTGTGAAATAAAAAAACATTTTTCCCTTTTTTTGCAGCTTACTAGCCACTTTTGGCATTTCTAACGATGAAGTAAAATTGATTTAATATCATTAAATCAATCTCAATCATTAAATTGCATTCAAACGAAGTATTTTACAAGAAATACCTGAAATGACAAATTTTATTTCATTTTTGTACGCCACACTAGCTCTACTCTTCTAACGCACGCAAGTCCCAACCCCTCAAAAACTTTCGAACTCACTTCGAAAATTCAAATTTGCGCGCCTCGTCACAGTTGGCTCGAGCCAAGCCATAGAGTAAAGAGAGATAGAGGGGAAGATTGAGACGGCTCTCAAAATGAGGCGCTGTTAAGTAACAGTACGAGTTGAGATACTTTTAAAATGTTGCCAGCGATTTCAACATGTTGCTAAGGTCTTTTAACACAGATAGGAAAACACGGTGGTTAGAGCGAGACGGACATTGTCTTGACTGTACTCAGAGAGCGATAATAACAAAAAACAGCTGATTATTTCGCTGTTAAGTTTGTTGCGAGAGCGACAATAACAAAGAACAGCTGATTATTTCGCTGTTAAGTTTGTGGCGGCAGAGCAATCTTTCCCTCTAGAAATATTTACTCTATGGTCAAGCTACAAATACCGCGGCAGAGCAATCGTTCAGTCTAATAATATATGGTCTTTGGACCTACTGTCAAAGACCATATATTATTAGACTGAACGATTGCGACGCCTCTCAATTTGTGGCGCTGTTAAGAGATATGACCAATGTAGATACTTTTAAAATGTTGCCAGCGATGTCAACATGTTGCTAAGGTCTTATCACACATATAGGAAAACACGGTGGTTAGAGCGAGACGGACATTGTCTTGACTGTACTCAGAGAGCGATAAAAACAAAAAACAGCTGATTATTTCGCTGTTAAGTTTGTTGCGAGAGCGACAATAACAAAGAACAGCTGATTATTTCGCTGTTAAGTTTGTGGCGGCAGAGCAATCGTTCAGTGTAATAATATATGGTCTTTGCTACTGTCAGGCCTCTTTACTACCAGGCGGCATAGCTTTTTGATATGGCATTGTAATTTTTGGTTGCTGGTTCGAATTCAAAAATTTGAAAGAACAAAAAATATAGTTAGTGAAATCAGAAATATTTAAACAAATTAAATAATTAAGCAAAAAATTCATAAAATAAAATTAAAAATTTTTAATAAAAATATCTCAATGGGGTTTGGGGTGGGTTCAAGCTCAATCGTTATTTTCCAGCAGATTTGAATAAATTCGATTTGTAAAAAAATGATTAAATTTAAGAAACCCACTTACAAGATCGGCAAATGGTGTTGCGAGGGTGGGTTCATGATCAAATGGTTTTATTTAGCCGATCTGTATGAAATTTGGTTTGTAAGCTTAATAAGCGACACAGCAGACAGCACGTGGTAAACAGAATCAAAATAAAAACCAAAAAGCGAGCGCAAAACAATGCCCAAAATTACAAATTTAATATTATAATATCTTTATAAGTCTAGTATTTTTCGGCAGATCCGATTACATTTTAAGCTAAATTTCGAGTTAGAAACGTGAGATAGATAAAAGCAAGATACTTTTTTTCAACAATCGCGTCTAACAATATTTTCCAGTTCAGTAGTTTAAATGTTTCGAGCAAAAATATTTGCAAAAATCGCTTTTATTTTTAAAAACACCCATCACTATTTTCAAAATTCTGGAAATATTATAAAATGACAAAAAATAATTTGTTTTCTCTGTTTTACATACGAATAAAATGAGGTATTAATGAACAAAATCAATTGATAAATAGCCGAGTTGTGAGCAATGAAGTAAATGCATTAACAGTCAAATTGGACTATTTGACACGATTTTTTTTTTTTTTAAATTTGTATTCTTTGCTTCGTTTTTTGCTCAATGTAAGAGTTCAGATAAAAGACAGATCAAAATTTCAAAAGCGTCGCCAAAGACGAAGAAAATTGCAAATATTTTGTATAAAACACATAAAATGGTCAAATTTAACTGTTAAAAAAGTTTTCTAGCTTTGAAAATCAAATTTTCTTTTAGTATTGTATTATAATTGCTTGAACATTCATCTTTCATCCCCTTTAAACTTATTTACAGAATTCAAAATAGTTAAGCAGATATAGCCATTTTAGTAGAGGAATGCTTTTGCTAAGAGGATTATTTTATACTTTGCTCAAAACTTTAGGTGCGTTTTTCTTAAAACCACGTTTTTTGACCTGGTAGCCATGATTGTGCCAGTTCTACGGAACCGATTTTGATCAGCCATGTTGCAATCGACACATAATTGATGTAGTTCTGGCCCTTACTTCAATAATAAATAAACAACCTCAAAAACAAATATAATTCATCTAACGAAACCACTAAAAAAAATCCATCTGAAACACGTATTCGTACAACATTTTTTGAATTTGATTTTCGAGTTCAGCGTTCCAAGATACATGAAAAATATGGTGAACAAAATTTTAATTTTTTGAACCTGCTGTGCTGTGCAACTACAATCAATTGAATCTCTAAAATGCTACGTTGCCAATTCTCCATCCAACACACACACACACTCGGTAAACCGGTTTCACATGTATATGGATTATCGGGGCACAGCAATAAGAAGGCAGCAGATGAACAGAATCAAAATAAAAACAAAGAAGCAAGGGCAAAGACAATGCCCAATAATTTATTATCCGAACATTGGATAGCCCAGGATAACGCATGAAGTGAATGGAATTTTACTATAAAATTGTGGTGGGTAATGTTGTGGGTGGGTAAAGTTGAAATTTCATAAAAAGAGTGAAAATTCCATATCTGTAACCCGCATTTCTCAGCCATCGAGTCTGAATGAATCTATATAACTGTTTAAGTCAGAATATTTAAGTTAAAATGAAGTTGAATGAACCCACTGTACTTAACATTAGATCCGCTAACTTCCTCTCTTTCACTCTTTCCAACTCTCCACACTCTCTCCAACTCACCATGTCCATTTCTAGTTCTAAGATCATGTATAAGCTTTTGTATAGGCAGTATGAAGAAACACTCCTACCAAAGACCATATATTATTAGACTGAACGATTGCGACGCCTCTCAATTTGTGGCGCTGTTAAGAGATATGACCAATGTAGATACTTTTAAAATGTTGCCAGCGATGTCAACATGTTGCTAAGGTCTTATCACACATATAGGAAAACACGGTGGTTAGAGCGAGACGGACATTGTCCTGACTGTACTCAGAGAGCGATAAAACAAAAAACAGCTGATTATTTCGCTGTTAAGTTTGTTGCGAGAGCGACAATAACAAAGAACAGCTGATTATTTCGCTGTTAAGTTTGTGGCGGCAGAGCAATCGTTCAGTCTAATAATATATGGTCTTTGTATATGGTCTTTGCTCCTACAAAGAAGCACGTTGAAAATTAAATGGTATTAAATTGAAATCATAAAAGTGTTTTCTTGTCAAAACCTCAATCGAATCAGGATATCTCTGGACCACACCATCTCCTACATTTTCAATAATCACTGATCATAATATATTAGATTAATTCCGTTGCTATGGGAATTGTCAGGGTTTTGAATAATCGGACGGTCTATGCGCGAATTATTTCAGCTTAAAGCTAGGTACTGAGGGCGTTTGAATTTTCCTTGAAGGAATTTGCAAGATATTCCTTAATTGGATGACAAAACACAGCGTGCCCAGATTGAACAGTAAATTAGGTATTTTTCAGTTATCTTGGGACTGGTCACACCGCTCGAACACATGTGTTGGTTTTTTGGCAACTGCTCGCCAAGCTTTGCTGGGCAACAACAACTTTGCAAAAGTGCTATAACTATTCTACCAAACAGTATTGAAAACGGTTTTTATACCCAAAACACAAAAGCGAATGCAATATTGACTACTTAATTTCCATACAATGAAACAAATAACTTGGATGTCGGAAAACACTTAATTTTTTGTGTTTGTAAATTTAAGTAAGCAATTCAATCCCGCTGGCCATTTGTGATGTCCCATCAGCATTTTTATACACTTGAAAAGTGTATATTAATTTTGCCCAGAAGTTTGTAACGCATAGAAATATTCATTTCCGACCCCATAAACTATATATATTCTTGATCAGGACGACGAGCTGAGTTCAATTCAGTCTGTCCGTCCGTCCGTCTGTCCGTCTGTCCGTCCGTACGTCTGTCTGTTTCTACGCGAACTAGTCTCTCAGTTTTAAAGCTATCGAGCTGAAATTTTGTACAGAGTCTTCTTTTTACTGCACGCAACTAATATGTCGGAACCGGCCGGATCGGATGACTATATCATATAGCTGCCATAGGAACGATCGGTCTAAGAACTAGTTCTTGTTAGAAAAACTTTTTTGTTTTCCATCGTAGCGTCACTAATCTTGGTATATGTTAGTTTTATATGCTTTCACATAATTCTGAAAAAATGTATCAAAATCGGATCACTATAGCATATAGCTGCCATAGAAACGATCGGTCGAAAAATAAGTCTTTGTGAGAAAAACTTTTTTGATTTCCATCGTAGCGTCTCCAATCGTAGTATATATTTCTTTTATATATTTCCAAACAATTCTGAAAAAATTGATCAAAATCGGATGACTATAGCATATAGCTGCCATATAAACGGTCGGTCAAAAAATTACTTCTAGTGGGAAAAACTTTTTTGTTTTTTATTGTAGAGTCCCCAATCTTGGTATATATTAGTTTTATATGCTTTCACATAATTTTGAAAAAATTTATCAAAATCGGATGACTATATTATATAGCTCCCATAGAAACGGTCGGTCAAAAAACTATTTCTAGTGGGAAAAACTTTTTTGTTTTTTATTGTAGAGTCCCCAATCTTGGTCTATATTAGTTTTATATACTTTCACATAATTTGGAAAAAATTGATCAAAATCGGATGACTATAGCATATAGCTGCCATAGGACCGATCGGTCGGAAAATTTGTTTTACATAGAAAATTTTTTTTTAATGGTATCAAATTTTTATTATCGATGATTTAAAAATTTTAAATATCTGATATCTATATCCTATATATATTTTACCGGTTAAATCAGTTGGAGTAAAGTTTTTCAAGTGTATTAAAACTTCGGCACAGACGAAGTTAGCTTTGCCTTCTCGTTATACACTTGAAAAGTGTATATTAATTTTGCCCAGAAGTTTGTAACGCATAGAAATATTCATTTCTGATTCCATAAACTATATATATTCTTGATCAGGACGACGAGCCGAGTTCATTTCCGATTGTCCGTCCGTCCGTCTGTCCTTCTGTCCGTCTGTCTGTTTCTACGCAAACTAGTCTCTCAGTTTTAAAGCTATCTAGCTGAAATTTTGCACAGAGTCTTCTTTTTTCTGCACGCAACTAATATGTCGTCCGTCCGTCTGTCCGTCTGTCCGTCTGTCTGTCGTCTGTCTGTCTGTCTGTCTGTCTGTTTCTACGCGAACTAGTCTCTCAGTTTTAAAGCTATCTAGCTGAAATTTTGCACAGAGTCTTCTTTTTTCTGCACGCAACTAATATGTCGGAACCGGCCGGAGCGGATGACTATATCTTATAGCTACCATAGGAACGATCGGTCGAAAAATAAGTGTTAGTGAGAAAAACTTTTTTATTTTCTATTGTAGCATCACCAATCTAAGTATATATTAGTTTTAGATGATTGTACATATTTGTGGAAAAATTGATCAAAATCGGATGAATATAGCATATAGCTGCCATATAAACGGTCGTTCAAAAAACTAGTTCTAGTGGGAAAAACTTTTTTATTTTCCATCGTAGCGTCACCAATTTTGGTATATATTAGTTTTATATGCGTTAACACAATTCTGGAAGATTTGATCAAAATCGGAGGACTAAAGCATATAGCTACCATAGGACCGATCGGTCGAAAAATGTGTTTTACTAAGAAAAGTTTTTTTAGTATTAAATTTTTATTATCAATGATTTAAAAATTTAAAATATCTGATATCTATATCCTCTATATATTTTACCGGTTAAATCAGCTGGAGTAAAGTTTTTCAAGTGTATTAAAACTTCGGCACAGTCGAAGTTAGCTTTGCCTTCTCGTTATACCCTCGCAGAGGGTATATTAAAATTGTCACGATGTTTGTAACGCATAGAAGGAAGCATTTCCGACCTCATAAAGTATATTTATTCTTGATCAGCATGACGAGCTGAGTTCATTTCCGTCTGTCCGTCCGTCTGTCCGTCTGTTTCTATGCTATCTCCTCCCTCAGTTTTAAAGCTTGACCAAACTTTGCAAAAAGTCTTTAAATACAAGTACGCTGCACATTTGTCGGAATCGGCCGGATCGGATGACTATATCATATAGCTGCCATTAGAACGATCGGTCCAAAAACTAGTTCTAGTTAGAAAAACTTTTTTGTTTTCCATCGTAGCGTCACTAATCTTAGTGTATGTTAGTTTTATATGTTTCCACATAATTCTGGAAAAATGTATCAAAATCGGATAACTATAGCATATAGCTGCCATAGAAACGATCGGTCCAAAAACTAGTTCTGGTGAGAAAAACTTTTTTGTTTTCCATCGTAGCGTCAGCAATCGTGGTATATATTAGTTCTATATGCTTCCACACAATTCCTGAAAAATTTATCAAAATCGGATGACTATAGCATACAGATGCCATAGGAAAGATCGGTCGAAAATGTGTTTTACTATACACGTGTCGAAGTTAAAAAAACTTTACTCCTACTAATTTAGCCGGTAAAATATATATAGGATATAGATATCAGATATTTAAAATTTTTAAATCATTGATAATAAAAATTTGATACCATAAAAAAAACTTTTCTTATAAGAACAGTTTTTTTTGTGGTATCAAATTTTTATTATCAATGATTTAAAAATATTAAATATCTGATATCTATCTCTATATATATAAAAGAGTTTGTCCTGATTGGCAATCAACGCAGAGCCTGAACGGTAAGACATAGAAAGCTGAAATTTTCACAGAAGTTTCCTTATGAGTTGAAAGTGAGCACTAAGGCGGGGTTTTGGAAAATTCCACCCCTAAGGGGTGGAAAACTCCCGGAAAAGCTACTATGGGGAAAATTTTGTTTTTCATCCGATTGACTTGAAATTTGGTTTGTAAGTAAAGTAAGCGAAATAATTGGACACCTGTTTCCCAGATTTCGGAAAATCCACCCACAAGGAAAATAGCCGGAAAATTCTTCATGGAAAAAACTATTTTTCATCCGATTGACTTCAAACTCGGTTTGTGGGGATGGGAAGCAAAATAATTAGACATAAGATTTTCCGATGTTGGAAAATGCGGCCGAAAAGTCGGGAAATTCCCGGAAAATTCCATATGGAAAAAACTATTTTTCATCCGTTTGGCTTCAAACTCGGTTTGTAATGGTAGTATGCTAAGTAATTGGACATGAGATTTTCAAATGTTGGAAAATCCGCCCACAAAGAAAATACCCGGAAAATTCTATATGAAAAACTATTTTTGATCCGATTGACTTCAAACTCGGTTTGTAAGGATAGTATGCAAAATAATTAGACATAAGATTTTCCGATGTTGGAAAAATGCGCCCGAAAAGTCGGGAAATTCCCGGAAAATTCCATATGGAAAAAACTGTTTTTCATCCGATTGGCTTCAAATTCGGTTTGTAAGGATAGTATGTTAAATAATTAGACATGTGATTTTTCGATTGTGGAAAATCCACCCACAAGGAAAATGGCCGGAAAATTCTTCATGGAAAAAACTATTTTTCATCCGATTGACTTCAAACTCGGTTTGTGGGGATGGTAAGCAAAATATTAGACATAAGATTTTCCGATGTTGGAAAAATGCGCCCGAAAAGTCGGGAAATTCCCGAAAATTCCATTGGAAAAACTATTTTTCACCGTTTGCTCAAACCGGGTTTAGGGTAGTTGCTAAATAATTAGGCATGTGATTTTTGTTGGTGGAAAACCTCCCACGAAAATGCCGGAAATATGAAAAACACTATTTTTCATCCGATTGACTCAAACTCTTTAGATAGTATGCAAATATTACTTGAGACTTTCCAATGTTGGAAAACGACAGTCGAAATTCCATTGGTAAAACCTTTTTTAATCCGATTGGCTTCAAAATCGGTTTTGACACATTAAGAAAATAATTATACTTTGATTTCTCTGGTAGATTTCAGCCCCAGGCATAATGGTGGGCGTATTTCGGTCAGTGACAATGGTATTTGTGGCCGATCTGAATAAAATTCGTTTGTAAGATCTAGGTCAGAATAAATGGAAACACGTGTTTTTATTTCGGAAAGTTCACTGCAAAGGTCGGATTATGGGTGCGGGGGTGGGTTTTAAGCCGATATGTATTAAATTTGGTTTGAAAGCTCTATGGGCCAATTAAATAGGATAAAGTTTTTAGCTTTGCGCTTACTCACCCTCAAGGTCGGATAATGGGTGACGGGGGTGGTTTTAGCGTTTGTACGCTTAACGGGCCAAGTAGGTGGAAAATAATTTTCTCATTTCTGATGGACGGAAAAGGGGGGCGGGGGTGGTATCATTGCCAACGTTTTTTTCATTATTTTGGCGGCTATACTGATGGTGGCGAAGCGAAGCGCGCCGGGTTATATGCTAGTATCCTATATATCTTTTACCAGTTAAATCAGTATGAGTTAAGTTTTTCAAGTGTATTAAATTTTCGGGACAGTCGAAGTTAGCTTTTCCTTCTCGTTTTTAAATAAAATGGAAACAAGTAAGAAAGTCGGTCAAGCCCGACTGTAATATACTCTGTACCTGTTTGTATGTAACTGATAACTTTAAAGTGTGAGGGTTTTTCAAAATCTGGGAATGGCAACTCTTTTGACTATGGTTTATCTGGTTGGAAAACGATGTATCGAGGCTCGATAAGTAATGATGAGTAGAATTACCCTAGTACATAACTCGTAAAATTATAAAATTTGTATATAATTTCCTAATAACATAAACGTATCTATATTAGTCAAGCGGGAATCACGCGTGATTTCTGACCGCAGGCCATCTCATTTGCATCGCCCCTCTCATACTTGGTGTTTGCTTCCTTATCAAATATCTATTGGAAAGAGGGGAGGGGGAAAAAAAGCTGCGCAGTCCATTTAACTAAGGCCGTCAAGCCAATTCCAATTGGGAAATTACCAGTAAGCTATTGCCCTCTCGCTCTCTCTTTGCCGTTGTTGTCGTTGAATTAAATTTTCTTTTACTTATAGCGCCACTATTGTTCATCTGATCGGAAAACAATGTATGGGGGCTTGATAAGAAATGATGAGTAGAATATATGGCTAAAAGGTTCGAACAACCTAACTCCAAAATTGGGGAAGATATTACGTTTTTTTCAATTTGCGGGGGAGGCAGGGGGCGTGGCAAAAATCAAAGCTAAACTTGATCTGCCTGCAAGTATAAGAAATATATGTTCCATACACCTCAAACCTCTATCTCTTACCATCTCTGAGATCTCTTCGTTCATACGGACAGACGGACAGACAGACGGACAGACAGACGGACAGACGGACATGGCTATATCGACTCGGCTGTTGATGCTGATCAAGAATATATATACTTTATAGGGTCGGAGATGCTTCCTTCTGGCTGTTACATACATTTGCACAAACCCAATATACTCTGTGTACCTTCGGTACAGAGTATAATAACTCAAAAGCTGCAATCAGGACAATTCAAGCGACGATGACATAATAGAAGTCGATGATATGTTAGAATATAAAGATGTTCAGGAATCAAGCAGCCAAAGCTCTGACAGCGTTATAAATGTCCAGCTAGAAATCTTCAAAGATGCTTTTTACCCAGAAAAGATACACGGAAAAGAATTTCCTCTGCTTAAGAAGTTAGCAAGACATATATTATGTATACCGGCATCTAGCGCATCTAGTGAGAGATGCTTTAGTTCGGCTTATCCAGTCTTGGAAGACCGGCGAACAAATCTGAAGGCTGAAAACTTGGATGCTACTCTATTCTTACACTCACGACGTAAAGAACAGAATTAATTATAACATTTTTTGTACAAATGCCCATAAACCTAAATAAAAAAAATAGTCCAATGTATATTTTCTTAGTAAATTGTTTATGTATGGAAATCTGATTACTCCGAGAAATTAACCCTTTTGTAGGTGCCTTCAGCTCAAATTGGGTCCGGCTTAGATAATAGCATGGATCCAAATTCAGCCCAAATTACAATCCCAAAATTAAAATGATTAGCTTAAGAATGCGCAGCGAAGACCTTTTTGGTGCACCTTGATCTAAAGAATTCACGACTGCATTTTATTAATTTTGGATTATAAACGCGATTTGCAAGGTCATGATTGACCATCTCAAGAAAAAAAACTTAATGAATATCCACGAATGTGACACACCAAAATAGCAGAAAATACTGTTTTTTTTTTAAAGCCACTCCGCGAGTTTTTCAGATAAAATTAGCTTAAACTTGGTCAACTGCCGATTTTAATCAATATTTAGCCAAAACAAAATAAACAATAAATAGCGACTTCTTCAGATAATCTTGTCAAACATGTCATTTCACACAGATTGATATTAATTATTATTGTTTTTTTTTTTAGATTATTCTCTGACGATTCCACGATGCCGATTACTACTCGTAATCATGAAAAAGATTATACCGGAGTTACACAGGGCGCATCATTGTCGCAGATGCGAAAAAATGATGCAAGCGTTTAGACCGCAGCCGCATCATTGAAACAGCTGTTCGCCATGCCAAACGTAAACAAACCGAAGCAGTAAGAAGAAGAGAACAACATTTGTTCTTATTGAAATATAGACAATTATAAGCGATTAAATGTTGAATGTGGCACGCGGTGTATTTGCCAACGGCACTGCGTTCACCAAAATGAAAATGGAGTTTGCTTTGACGGATCATTTATTTTTATACCCGTTACTCGTAGAGTAAAAAGGGTATACTAAGTTCGTGCAAATGTATGTAACAGGCAGAAGGAAGCATCTCCGACCCCATAAAGTATATATATTCTTGATCAGCACCAATAGCCGAGTCGATATAGACATGTCCGTCTGTCTGTCTGTCCGTCTGTCTGTCTGTCCGTCCGTCTGTATGAACACCTAGATCTCAGGAACTATAAAAGCTAGAGTTACCATATTTTCAGTGTAGACTTGTATCTTCTGCACGCAGATGAAGTTTATTTCAAATTTTTGCCACGCCCCCTCCCGCCCCCGCAATATGAAAAAACCTCATATCTCCCACAATTTTGAAAACAGATTGTTCGAACCTTCTAGACATATATCTTAATCATCATTACCTATCGATCAGCCATACATCATTTTTCGATCAGATGAACGATGGTAGAGTTGCCGCCCCCGCAATTTGAAAAATACCTCATATCTCCCACAACTTTAAAAATAGATAATTCGAACCCTCTAGACATATATTTTAATCATCATTACCTATCGATCTGCCATACATCATTTTTCGATCAGATGAACGATAGAAAAGTTCCCGCCCCCGCAATTCGAAAAATTCCTCATATCTCCCACAATTTGGGCAACCTTACCCTGAGTAACGGGTATATCGAAGTCGAGCAGGGCCGACTTTAACTTACGCTCTCGTTTTAAATAACGCGGTCCAATTATGTTGTAGTTGTTTATCGAAATTCGATGTCAAAATCAACTGATCGCAATCGATGCCATGAAACAATACTCGATACTAGTCAATAGACGGTCACTCTTTCCGCATCATTGCCGCATCTTCTTCTCTCCAAGGTTTCTTATGGGAAACATTGGCGCACCTTCTACGCTGTTTAGACCGGCCGCATCATTGAAAATTTCCGTTAAACGGAAGGTGCGGAATTGTTTCCCATAAGAAACCTGTGGATATGTTGCATTTGGGTTTTTTTTCTGTTATTGCTTTTTTTGATAGTCTGTTTTAGGTGTTTCGATAGGCAAAACCTATCGGAACACGCTTAGATGTTATATGTATGTGTGCAGCTCGTAACCGCAAGAGCGCCATCTAGCGTTGGAATTGCCAAACGTGGGTGGTAGATCGTTGCGGGAGGGGGCTTTTAAAGTTTGCCAAATTCGAAGTCGGAGAGAGGCAAGGCCTTGAAAACGGCCAATGACCCCTCTGAGCACAAATGTAGGTCAGGGACAAGGTGGAAATGGGATCAGGCCTGCCTAAAGCGACCGCTGGCAGGGTCAAGGGCACAGTCTCAAACAAATGATTAAGCCGAGGAGGCAGCGTAGCTGCGAGACGCCCAACTAGTTAAATTTTTGTGTGTGTGGAAAAACATTGTGAGTGATAAAATTTGTGGCGGTCATTATATACCTATGTATATAAAAAACAAGTAAGAAAGTCGGTCAAGCCCGACTGTAATATACTCTGTACCTGTTTGTATGTAACTGATAACTTTAAAGTGTGAGGGTTTTTCAAAATCTGGGAATGGCAACTCTTTTGACTATCGTTTATCTGGTTGGAAAACGATGTATGGAGGCTCGATAAGTAATGATGAGTAGAATTACCCTAGTACATAACTCGTAAAATTATAAAATTTGTATATAATTTCCTAATAACATAAACGTATCTATATTAGTCAAGCGGGAATCACGCGTGATTTCTGACCGCAGGCCATCTCATTTGCATCGCCCCTCTCATACTTGGTGTTTGCTTCCTTATCAAATATCTATTGGAAAGAGGGGAGGGGGAAACAAAAAGCTGCGCAGTCCATTTAACTAAGGCCGTCAAGCCAATTCCAATTGGGAAATTACCAGTAAGCTATTGCCCTCTCGCTCTCTCTTTGCCGTTGTTGTCGTTGAATTAAATTTTCTTTTACTTATAGCGCCACTATTGTTCATCTGATCGGAAAACAATGTATGGGGGCTTGATAAGAAATAATGAGTAGAATATATGTCTAAAAGGTTCGAACAACCTAACTCCAAAATTGTGGAAGATATTACGTTTTTTTCAATTTGCGGGGGAGGCAGGGGGCGTGGCAAAAATCAAAACTAAACTTGATCTGCCTGCAAGTATAAGAAATATATGTTCCATACACCTCAAACCTCTATCTCTTACCATCTCTGAGATCTCTTCGTTCATACGGACAGACGGACAGACAGACGGACAGACGGACAGACGGACATGGCTATATCGACTCGGCTGTTGATGCTGATCAAGAATATATATACTTTATAGGGTCGGAGATGCTTCCTTCTGGCTGTTACATACATTTGCACAAACCCAATATACTCTGTGTACCTTCGGTACAGAGTATAAAAATATATTTATATTTTTTTTCTAGCGTGGTCCGGTTCTTGCGCTAGGCCGGCCACGAGATTTTTTTGTGTTGCCCAAATCGACGAACTCCTAGTCAGAGGTAACTGCCATCACCTCGCCACCGTATATCACCGCCAAACCAAACAAAGTGAGTCCAGTCCAGTTGGACATCCCAAGGCGGATCTACCGTACCTGTACATTGTACATATATGTATATAAAATGATTACCCAGAAAGAACAAAAAAAATGGAAATCATGTAAAATTGACACCTAAACGCCATTTCAAATTAATCTGGTTAAAAACTGGCCTATACAAAACGTACATTTAAAGCCTAAGATTAAAAGATACATACATGCTTAGATACCGTTAAAATCATACATAGACAGGACTATCCATTGACATCTTTAAAAAAAGAACAAAAACACGCATATACATTCATATCTTCTTATTTATAATTTAGAATATTTATACAAACATATACAAATGAACATTTAAACACATACACTATTTACATACTACATACCCTAACATAAAACACGTATTTGCTTAAGATACCTTGTAAATGCTGCGCGACCCTCAATATTCCCTTGCAAATCCTTAAAAATCATATATAGTGTCCCAATCTGTCCCAATGGAGCTCCTTTAGGGTGGGTTTTAGGATAGCTCATTTTGAATAAATATAAAAGTTGATAATCAAGTGAAGAGATTACTTGGCACGTAAGGCATGAGGAATATAAAGAAAAAGGGTCTTAAAATGTATTAAGTATTAATATTAAACAGATAAAGGTATTCGCAAATATGTATAAAATAGCCATTTTAGGATTAATTTTGATATTATAACGTTTTAAATTGAAATATGATCGTGTAAGTGTTTTTGAAGGGGGGGAGAAGGAGAAAATTTGCCAGAGCATGGAGTGAGCCGACCGTCGAGGCTTCTATAGTAGGGCAGCTTTTCAGATTTAAATCGCTACAGGATGGGCGGGTACGTTGCCGGTAAGAACATCCAAACCGGGTCACAATGTCTGTGCACCAGATGGCGCTGTTTGTTCGTTAGTTTGAATTTCGTTGTTCGGCCGTTAGTTGTTTAAGTGTTTGAAATTATGGCCGTTTGTTAGTGAGGATTTGTTTTTTTGTAGTAATTGTACGTGCTACGGGCTAGGGTCAAGATCCCGACCTGAGATGACTAGCTAGCCGGTGTCAGCCCAAAAATGTAGTGCCGTAACAATATGGCGCCCAAACCTAAACTTTGTCTAGCGACCGTTTAAGGCGCGAAGGCAGTTCAGAAAAAAATTAAATTAAATCTATAATTGAGAAGACCTCGCTGGAGTGCTTCTCCTGACTAGGCCACGGCAAAACTGCGGCTTGCAAGGAACCCCATGGTTGGCTGGCAATTGCGCAGGGATGGTGTTGACCTAGGAGGGATTGAGTGGAGAAAAAATTAGTGTGGGAGGGCTAATCGCTACCCGGAGATAGCGACATCTTTTTCCTGACAGGTGGTTTCGTCACAAGGGTGTCTTGTTGGCGTCATCGGACAGACGATGGTCCAGATGATTTGCACAAGACACTTTGCCTGGTGGTTACCGTGACGAAGACCACAGGAGAAGATGTGATAGGACATATTTTGATCGCTTATCCTATTCACGAGGGTGAATCGGAGACATCATGCGGCAAATAAGATTGCCGATGATTTGCACGACCACTTTGCCTGGTGGTAACAGTTGAAAGAATCTGTGATAAAAATGTGATATTAGGTTAAATAAGTTATTCAACTTTTGTGGGGGTAAATATTTACATGTTCAGTTCACGTTAGTTATGTAGTTAATATCCTGTTTTTGTTTCTTTTGTTTATCTGACTTTGTTCGTGTCAAACGAGAGTGGCCCATGGGAGTAAGTTGACTCACCATGCGATGCATGATCGGTGGCACAGAGCGGTCGGGAACACAATTGGAGTAAAAACGGAGAGGATTGACGATCCAGAATAGATGTTTAGAGTTCTTTGACTGGCAGTCATCGCCTTATGATGATGATTGGAGCAGTCGAAGTACTTTAGAAGTTTGTCCTGATTGTTTTTTTTGTATGTCCTCGTAGTGAACTTGTCATGTTTAGCGTCATCTGGGGAAGTGTTGGTGATGATCAACGTAGGTAGGAGCGGCGGATCGGTCCGGCTTGGCAGTCCTTCTCTCCCTCGAATTTTGTATGATAGTGTTATCTGTGAAAATATTGAGATTTTTGGTTGAGTTTAGTAGGATTTTGTTTTGAGTTTAGTTTTTGTATGGTTTAGATTTTTAGTAGGTTCGGGTTATTTATTTATTTATTCATTTTTTGTTATTTATTAAATAGCTTAATTATAAAAGGTTTACTTTTATAGTTTGTGTTATTTATTAAATAGTTTTGTTAAAATATTTGTATTTTGGCGATTTGGTTTAGTTTAGTTTTCTTTGTTATTTATTTATCAGGATAAATAGATAGGATTTATAATTTGCTAAGTGTTATTTTGAAGGTTAATGTTATTTAGGGAGTTCTTGGTGAATTTTGTGTCTTTTTCGGTCTATTTTTGTTATATATTTATTTAATTTAAGCAGATAGAGATGTCGCAGGAGAAGAGTCAGGTGTGGTCAGTAGCCGGCAAAATACTTAGGCACGGGGTTGAGCAGCAAAGCCAGAAGGGAGAGCGCCAGAGCATGTCATATGGATCCGTGGAAGCTTCGGCCATTAATGCTGCGATTGCTCAGGCCCAAGAGACGTACAGGATGTCGCTGCTACTGGACCCAGGAAACTCGTTCAGGGAAGAAGTCCGACAGGGTACTGTCGAATTTTTTAAGCTGATCAACGATGTGTTTAGACCCCAGGGTTTTCTTTCACCTGCAGTAGCCGAGTCTATGGACGAAAACGTAGTGCAGCATACAGGCGATTTAATGGAAGTAAATCCACGTGCAGAGGCACGATCGCGGCTACTCACTATGGCCAGCCTAAAAGAATCAGATGTCTCTCTGGCAGACAATGGATCAGGAACTACACCACTAAGCCTGCAGAGTAGTGGAGCAGATGAGGGCAATAAGCCTGATGGAATAGTCGAGACGATGTCAACCCAGAGACGTTGGATTCCTTCCACTTTGAAGAGCAAGAGGAGTTATCTGTCAATTTCCAGTCATCGCAAACAGCGTATCCGCAGGGATGCCGAGAAGGCGTGGAAATTCTGGATGGAAGCAGCGAACAGGAGAAAATTGTTGGGCAGTGCTAGGAAACATAGCAATCGGGCAACGGAAGTCGATATGAAATCCTTTTTACGGGTCGTCTACGACCGCGGAAAGACAACCGTGCGGATTGGACTCCACCTGATGTTCAGGGGAGGGCTCAAAAAGGCGGAATAGGCTCGTGAAGATGGTGTCAAATGTTAGGAGCATAATCCAAATCGCAGCTTGGTGGTCGAGTCCACATTAGTGCCATGAACAGCGTATGGTCCGGTCCATGGCAGAGTGTAGTGTAGTTGAACACCCCGGTGATGAGTTTTTTTTGGTCAGGATGAGCGTTTTTTCTCACGAGGCCGCACTACAGATGACATCCCAATGACAAGCGCCTTGACACTAGATCCACCACCAGAGCAGCCACGCCAACAGCAATAAATTCGACTCGGAACGGCAGTTGAGAGATTCCTTTAATGCTCAGTTGTCATCCCATTACCCTGATCATGGCAGAGTTCATTGGATGATCGTAGTCCGGACTGGCACCATCCTCCAGATGCACCAACTCAACAGTGGCATGGACCTCGAAACCTCAGCAGACAGTAGCATTATCAGATTCAGCTCTCATGGCTACCGACAGATGTGGAATGGCCAGATGAAGTGTCAATGGCACTAAGATCAGCTCCTGGAATAAGAAAAACAAACAAAGTATCGCGATCTGTGAGAATTTTGTGCATGTACTTCCCGTATTTGTCAAGGAATTCGTTGATGTTCTTATGTTTGATGTGGGGTGTCCCACGTTGGGCGCTGCAATAGATTATGCAAAGGGTTGACCCCGGCCTGGAGTTGCGGATTGAAATGCTCACGATAATCCCCTTGGCTTTTGTTGCTCATCGCCGCGTGTTTTTCGTGGTGTTGTTGCATTTGGGTTTTTTTTCTGTTATTGCTTTTTTTGATAGTCTGTTTTAGGTGTTTCGATAGGCAAAACCTATCGGAACACGCTTAGATGTTATATGTATGTGTGCAGCTCGTAACCGCAAGAGCGCCATCTAGCGTTGGAATTGGCAAACGTGGGTGGTAGATCGTTGCGGGAGGGGGCTTTTAAAGTTTGCCAAATTCGAAGTCGGAGAGAGGCAAGGCCTTGAAAACGGCCAATGACCCCTCTGAGCACAAATGTAGGTCAGGGACAAGGTGGAAATGGGATCAGGCCTGCCTAAAGCGACCGCTGGCAGGGTCAAGGGCACAGTCTCAAACAAATGATTAAGCCGAGGAGGCAGCGTAGCGGCGAGACGCCTAACTAGTTAAATTTTTGTGTGTGTGGAAAAACATTGTGAGTGATAAAATTTGTGGCGGTCATTATATACCTATGTATATAAAAAAAATATATTTATATTTTTTTTCTAGCGTGGTCCGGTTCTTGCGCTAGGCCGGCCACGAGATTTTTTTGTGTTGCCCAAATCGACGAACTCCTAGTCAGAGGTAACTGCCATCACCTCGCCACCGTATATCACCGCCAAACCAAACAAAGTGAGTCCAGTCCAGTTGGACATCCCAAGGCGGATCTACCGTACCTGTACATTGTACATATATGTATATAAAATGATTACCCAGAAAGAACAAAAACGAGAAGGCAAAGCTAACTTCGACTGTGCCGAAGTTTTAATACACTTGAAAAACTTTACTCCAACTGATTTAACTGGAAAAATATATATAGGATATAGATATCAGATATTTAAAATTTTTAAATCATTGATATTAAAAATTTGATACCATAAAAAAAAACTTTTCTTAGTAAAACACATTTTCCGACCGATCGTTCCTATGGCAGCTATATGCTATAGTCATCCGATTTTGATAATTTTTTTCGAAATTATGTGAAAGCATATAAAACTAATATATACCAAGATTGGGGCCGCTACGATAAAAAACAAAAAAGTTTTTCTCACTAGTAGTTGTTTTTTGACCGTCCGTTTATATGGCAGCTATATGCTATAGTCATCCGATTTTTATAAATTTTTTCAGAATTGTGTGGAAACATATAAAACAAATATATACTACGATTGGAGACGCTACGATGGAAATCAAAAAAGTTTTTTTCACAAAGACTTATTTTTCGACCGATCGTTCCTATGGCAGCTATATGCTATAGTGATCCGATTTTGATACATTTTTCCAGAATTATGTGAAAGCATATAAAACTAACATATACCAAGATTAGTGACGCTACGATGGAAACAAAAAAGTTTTTCTAACTAGAACTTGTTCTTAGACCGATCGTTCCTATGGCAGCTATATGATATAGTCATCCGATCCGGCCGGTTCCGACATATTAGTTGCGTGCAGTAAAAAGAAGACTCTGTGCAAAATTTCAGCTCGATAGCTTTAAAACTGAGAGACTAGTTCGCGTAGAAACAGACGGACAAGCGGAAATGAACTCAGCTCGTCGTCCTGATCAAGAATATATATAGTTTATGGGGTCGGAAATGAATATTTCTATGCGTTACAAACTTCTGGGCAAAATTAATATACACTTTTCAAGTGTATAAAAAATGGAAATCATGTAAAATTGACACCTAAACGCCATTTCAAATTAATCTGGTTAAAAACTGGCCTATACAAAACGTACATTTAAAGCCTAAGATTAAAAGATACATACATGCTTAGATACCGTTAAAATCATACATAGACAGGACTATCCATTGACATCTTTAAAAAAAGAACAAAAACACGCATATACATTCATATCTTCTTATTTATAATTTAGAATATTTATACAAACATATACAAATGAACATTTAAACACATATACTATTTACATACTACATACCCTAACATAAAACACGTATTTGCTTAAGATACCTTGTAAATGCTGCGCGAGCCTCAATATTCCCTTGCAAATCCTTAAAAATCATATATAGTGTCCCAATCTGTCCCAATGGAGCTCCTTTAGGGTGGGTTTTAGGATAGCTCATTTTGAATAAATATAAAAGTTGATAATCAAGTGAAGAGATTACTTGGCACGTAAGGCATGAGGAATATAAAGAAAAAGGGTCTTAAAATGTATTAAGTATTAATATTAAACAGATAAAGGTATTCGCAAATATGTATAAAATAGCCATTTTAGGATTAATTATGATATTATAACGTTTTAAATTGAAATATGATCGTGTAAGTGTTTTTGAAGGGGGGGAGAAGGAGAAAATTTGCCAGAGCATGGAGTGAGCCGACCGTCGAGGCTTCTATAGTAGGGCAGCTTTTCAGATTTAAATCGCTACAGGATGGGCGGGTACGTTGCCGGTAAGAACATCCAAACCGGGTCACAATGTCTGTGCACCAGATGGCGCTGTTTGTTCGTTAGTTTGAATTTCGTTGTTCGGCCGTTAGTTGTTTAAGTGTTTGAAATTATGGCCGTTTGTTAGTGAGGATTTGTTTTTTTGTAGTAATTGTACGTGCTACGGGCTAGGGTCAAGATCCCGACCTGAGATGACTAGCTAGCCGGTGTCAGCCCAAAAATGTAGTGCCGTAACAGATAGAAGAAGAGCCGCATGTTTAATGATGCGGTAATGATGCGGAAAGAGTGACCGTATATCGCCAAGAATCGAGTATTTTTTCACGGCATTCATTGCGAACAGCTGATTTTGACATCTCATATTGATAAACAATAACAACATAATTGGATTGATTGAAATAAAAGTTAAAAATGAATCGCGAGAAGCAAAAGAAAAAGAAATGGACAGAAGCGAAGGAGAATATTTTAATTGATTTGTGGGGAGAAAAACAGGACTACTTGCGTGGGTTGCGTAAAAACACCCACATTTATGAAGAGATGAAGGATGAACTGGCGCAACAAGGCTTTGATTTCTCAGCCCAGGAGGTCAAAACTAAATTGGAGAGTTTTCGCCGCAAATATGTGTAAGTAATTCCCCCAATATTTATGCGTTCTCATATTACATTTTCCAATTTCCAGTTTGGAAAAGTCAAAAACGGGACCCAGCGGTGGCTCTCCTTCCGAGTGGATACACTTTGAAAAGCTGACCCAAGTGCTAGGGCGCTCGAAGTCGGTTAATTTTTTAAATTATATAGAGGAAAGCACAAGTAAGAAATTATAAACGTTACAAACTCATTTTTGATTGTTTTTTTATTAATATTATTTAAACTTTATTTATATATGTGAAGCTAAAACAATTGACTTCCCCTTTTATGACGAGGCCAGCTACTCGTCAATGTCGGCCTGCAAAGAAAAGAAAGTCAGTAAATTCGCAGGAAATTGTTGAGCAGTTGAAGGAGAGCAACGAGACCTCCAGAATTGCTGCAGAAAGCCTGGCAGTTATTGCTGAGGAGTCGAGGCGCCGTAGCGATCAAATAAATCGCTTTTTGGAGGATAATAAATCCTTTCAAAACAGATTTTTAGATATATTGAATAAAAAATTAGAACATATACATACCAAAATGCAAAGATAATGCGTTTCTTATCATTTCTGCATCTAATCTCCGATCTCCTACAGTGTAGTCCAGGCATGGCTGTTCCCTGACGGTGAAAGGAAGCTCTGCGGGAAGACCTTTTTGTAGGAACTTGTCATCCCCACTCGCAATAATAAAGTTGTGCAAAACGCAAGCACATTTAATTATGGCGTTTGCATTTCGCTGAGCATTTTCGAGCCCTTTCCCAATTCGACGAAACCGTGCCTTCAAGTGCCCAAAAGCGTTTTCTACGACTCGCCTGCACTTGGAGAGGTGGTAATTAAATTGCTTTTCCTGGGGCGGTGCAGTCGTAGAAAATGGGTATGGTTTCATAAGCGTCGTGGAAAATCTAAATGCGGAATCCCCCAATATTGAAATGGGTACCACAGCTCCGCAGATTTCTTTTGCGTTATGCTGGAAAATGCCCGACGTATTGATTAGCCTCTTCAGCTGCGACTGCTCAAATATTTGAGAGTCATTGCATTTGCCAGGTGCACCAACATTTATATAATTAAATCTGTATCTGCGGATATAAGTAAAAATAAAGTTAATTCATATTTACACAAATTTGAATTTTGTACATACTTGTGGTCTACCAAGGCCAAAAGTATTACTGAATACCAGCCTTTATAATTATAAAAGTCCACAGCATCGCTTTTCGGTGGGCTAATTTCGATGTGGGTTCCGTCTGAAAGTCACAAATGTATTAGAATAAGTTATTATGCTCCAAACTTGCAAAATTATTAAACAAACCTATCGCACCGAAACATTGAGGAAACCCTAACTCTTTAAACCCTTCCACACACTCCTCCACTTTTTCCTGAGTTAGGAAATTTGACGGCAAAAAAGTGGGGTGAAAGAGACTTCCAGACTTGAAAGCAAAAGTCTTGCAGAATGTTTGCAAACGGAGGCCGTTGAGACCCCGAAAAGTCTTGCCACGGTGCGGTACTCTGCGGATGATCCCAGCGTGAACAGTGCGATTGCTACTCTCTTGTCCAGTGGAATGCATCCTGGTATCCTGCTTGGCCATAGATGGAAGCCGTCTGACTAGGTCATCAAATGCTGTTCGGTTCATTCGAAATTGTTGTTTGAAGAACTCTTCGTCATTGTTGGGAACGTCCAGCTCCCAAAACTGGCCAAATCTGTCATGCTAATTTAATTTATTAATACAAGTCAGATGGCGGATAACAAAATGTAAATATAATTACTTACTACGGTCCACACAGATCTTTTCCGATGTAGAGATTCCAATTCTAAAATTGCCACTTTGAAATCAAACTGGGTGGCGCGCATTTGTTGTACTGTGGAGCCCACAATACTTTCGTGCACATCGCACTCCTCCTTCACAAGCTCCATAAGCATTTTGGTAAACGCAGTGTAGTTACCAAATGCACCGTTTGCAACATTTAACAGATTATCACTCATATTTGTCTCTATTTCAATAAATTACTTCTGTTTTCTTCTTCTTCAACTTCGGTTTGTTTACGTTTGGCATGGCGAACAGCTGTTTCAATGATGCGACTGCGGTCTAAACGCCTGCATCATTTTTTCGCATCCTCGACAATGATGCGCCCTTTTATTCCGGTATTCCGTTTAATGGAAAAATTCAATGATTCAATGGCTGGTGTAAACAGCGTATTACCTGTTACAAAAAAAGGAAATTCAATCGTAAAAATTAGTATTTTTACTCATTATTATTTTTTAATGATGTATTTTGGAATGCTGAACACAAAAATGAATTTCAAAAAATTTTGTATGGATACGTCTTTGAGTTCGAATTTTTTTTTAGTTTTTCGGTAGGTACCCATACCTTTTAAGCCATATCTCGACAAACTTTAGATGAAGTCAAGCACGATATTAATTAAAAGGTTATGCAATTTTCTTCGTAGAAGTGCTATTCGTAAGAACAAAAGAAAAAAACAATTTATTTTTTTATCAGTCCTAACCAGGAACAGTGACAGTTATAAGTTTTATCAAACAAGTCATTATTTACCAGTTATATTTTGCGTTTTATAATAAAACTCAGAAAATAACTATTCTTTTATTTTTATTTTAAAACTCCGGAAATACCAATTATTTTGTGATTTTTATTTTATTACTCTGCTCATAACAATTATTTTTGATTTTTATGGATTTACTTTACATGATAACTGTTATAGATGACTTATATTTATAAAAGGCTTTAATAAAAATTATTCAATGACTTTTATTTTTTAAGGCATTGCTTAAAAGTCATTTAAATATATCACATAGAAGGAGATATTAAAGACCAAAATGTAAACATTATTCTTGATCAGCTCGACAAGGGAAATCGATAAAGCCTAATGATTTGTATGTAAGTTAAGCCTTCCGTTTTCTGTGGAATTTTGTAGCTGAGGAGTGGTACTAACACTAGTCAGGTTGTCGGCCATCTCGTTGACAAAAGACTTTTATATTATGACGTAAAAAAATAAATGTCTCTGAATAATTTTTATTGATGACTTTTATTTAAAAAAAAGTCATCTATAACTGTTATCATCTGAAAAAAATTTATAAAAATTAAAAATAATTGTTATGAACTGAGTAATAAAATAAAAATCATAAAATACTTGGTATTTCCCGAGTTATAAAATAAAAATCGATTAATAATTCTTAATTCAAAACTTTTATATAAAAATTGCAATATAACTGATTATTTATATTTTACCTGTTACCAGTAACTGTTATGTCCGGTCCCTGGTTTTAACCTTTTACAGATTTTAGGAAAACAAAATTTGCACGTTTCAGAGAAAAAATCGATTTTTTCGAAATATTTTTGCTTGTTTCATTTTAACTACTAAACCGATTGGAAAATGATCTTCAACTAGATTATAGAAAATTGCATACCCTTTAGATTAATATCTTGCTTGACGACATCTAAAGTTTCTATCTCGAGATATGTCATAAAATGTAAGGGTACCTACCAAAAAACTGAAAAAAATTCTAACTCAAAAACGTATCCATACAAAAACTTTTGAATTTAATTTTTGAGCGCAGCATTCCAAAGTACATCATAAAAAAATAACAGCTTCAATGGGTCATAATTTTTATACACTTGTAAAGTGTATATTAATTTTCATCCGTTGACCTGCACTGCTCTTTCGAGAACCAGTCTACCTGGAAAAGCATACATGGATTGCTGATCGAAGAGGCGAAAAAATCTTCTCGAAAAATCTAGGAGGACAGGGCAAGGCGAAGCGAGACACTCGCAACTTACAGAGTACTGGACTATAACCTTGGGGATAACAATTATTTTAATGATTCTATCGGCATAATTGGAATTGCGGCAATTTTCAAGGCCAGAGTAGAGCTCCTAAACCTAGAATACGCCCCCCACAGAAGCGATCGCATGGAAGAATGCACCTTATGCAATTTGAGAGAAAGAGAGTACACATATCACTTTATTGCGAAATGTCCGATCCTTAGAGAGATAAGACGCATCTACTGGGAAAGAGACAGCCTAAGCAAAAAGGAATATCTAGAGGTTCTGAATGGATATATTGTAGAAGCTCAAAAATATAGGATATTGGTAAAGGAGGAATTTATTTAAAATTATAGCTAAAATAGACACTTGCGCTAATGGAAGCTTCCTTGACGAACGATCTGGTATCTGGGGAAGACCTGGGAAGCCAGGTGTAGTAGTCGGAGAAGTGGAGAGAAACGTATAGTGATCGGCTGACGGCTTTAAGCCATGCCGAGGACAATACTATTATCATTTTTTTTTTTTTTTTTGTTGTCTAACAAATGGCAAATTATTATTAGTTATTGTACTACTTTGTTCAACAATGTTATCATTATAAAAATATTAAACAGAAAGAAAGAAAATAAATGATAATTCTACTACTACTACTATTATATTCATTTTGCCCAGAAGTTTGAAAAGCATAGAAATATTCATTTCCGACCACATAAACTATATATATTCTTGATCAGAACGACGAGCCGAGTTTATTTCCGTCTGTCCGTCTGTCTGTCTGTTTCTACGCGAACTCAGTTTTAAAGCTATCAGGCTGAAATTTTGCACAGAGGGTTCTTTTTACTGCACGCAACTAATATGTCGGAACCGGCCGGATCGGATGACTATATCATAGAGCTGCCATAGGAACGATCGGTCAGAAAATAAGTTTTAGTGAGAAAAACATAGCAACGATCGGTCTAAAAACTAATTCTAGTGAGAAAAACTTTTTTGTTATCAATGGTAGCGCCTTTCAAAAACTGCGAAGGGTATTTAAAACATCGGCGTAGCCGATGTTAGCCTTTTTTTTTATATTTAAATAATTTTATATTATATCTGACTTAAAAGTAAGAACTTAGTTTAATGTTGTTATCCAAATGTAAAATTGTGTAGATGGGTTGCTGAAAGCTTTAGAATGAATTGCAGATTTAAGTAGAATATCACTGCTGGCAGAGTCAGGTCTTTGGGGATTATTGAACGAAGCTGATCCCATGTTTAAAACCATCAATGAATCTTCTGTAAAATTTGAGTCTGCAAATAAAAACATTTTGGATGGAAAACCATAAGTTTAAATATATAAATGTTATATTACGTACTTACCACTTAAAACATATTCCAAAGCTTCTCTCTTTAGTTTCTTTAAAATCTCCAGCTCAGGCACACTTTTATACTACCAACATACAAATTCTCTCTCACGGATCGCGTGTGGTAGAGAGAACCATGATGAAATAAGTATAAGGTGGTTTCGTCCAAGATGTATATATGGCAGACGTTGTCGTCCAAGACGCAGGCGGCCGAACACATTCGGCAAATTCACACAGACACGAGCCGAACACATGCCGAACCTTTCGCAAAGAGAGTAAAAATCAAGCAAAGCCAATCAGTGCTCGCCTAGCCTTAAACCAAAGACCATATATTATTAGACTGAACGATTGCTCTGCCGCGGTATTTGTAGCTTGGCTCGAGCCAGATGTGACGAGGCGCCCAAATTTGAATTTTCGAAGTGAGTTCGAAAGTTTTTGAGGGGTTGGGACTTGCGTGCGTTAGAAGAGTAGAGCTAGTGTGGCGTACAAAAATGAAATAAAATTTGTAATTTCAGGTATTTCTTGTAAAATACTTCGTTTGAATGCAATTTAATGATTGAGATTGATTTAATGATATTAAATCAATTTTACTTCATCGTTAGAAATGCCAAAAGTGGCTAGTAAGCTGCAAAAAAAAGGGAAAAATGTTTTTTATTTCACAAATTAATTAAGCTAAATTTGTTAAGTATTTTACGATTTTTTGCGTTTTAATAATAAGTAAATTGGCCACACAATTAATTAATTAAAAGTGTATCTTGACTTTGAGATACATAGCTGGCAGAGCAGCGGCCGAGCTGTGTTAGCCGAGGCAGAGGTCTGTTCAGTAACAGCAATTCTCTCCTATTTTCTCTTCGAATTACGCTCACTCCCTGTTACGCTCATGATACCTCACCCCCCCAACCCGTCTTGGTCCACGTTTGCCTCTGTTGCCTAAAAGCACCAATGTTATTTACAGTAACAGCTTGGAGTATCTTACATTGCTAGTTGTTTGTTTTTTTTCATACATTTTTTGCGTAATGGGAAGTGATGGGAATGCTCGGCTAAATCATTTTTCTGAATAACTTGTATATATTATTTTCTCTTTTATTTAATGAATATACAACAAAAACAATAACTATGAATACAAAAATATGTAAATTTAATTTCTCTATATTTGAGTAAAAATATTTTTAATAAAAAAACATTTTGAAACATTTTCTGTTCACATTCGATCACTCAAGACAAGCACAAATAGTGATTTCCTATTTTTATTTACTTTGACTTAAGCTATTTGAGCAAAATGGCAAGAAGTTAGTTAGGGTTTTTATTTAGACTTTTATAATATTCCTATTTTATAAATATATTTTTTCGCTAAATTTTTTAATTGCTCTCAGACAACAGTGAATTCTAATAAAGAAATTGACTGAATTTTCCAGTAAAGCCGCAATTCATGAAAAACAACAAGAACGCTGGCAGCGACTAAGCCTCTTGTGAGAGCCATTACGGCAATCAAATCAATGTATTTTCCTGAAATGTTTGCCCTATTTGAAATTATTCAAAATTATATATGTATCACCAAGAGGCGTGGCTTTGCCTTTTTTTCATAAAATTTTTTTTTTTGTTCTTATTAGTGTTTCAATTAATTGCTAGCAAATCTGCTAACCTCCTAATTAGCAGGCTTGGAATTTTTTTTTTTAAATTTCTTTCTTTAATATTATCTCAAACTATTTGCAAATTCAAAAACCTAAGCAACCTTTTCTTAAAGTCATGTTCATTATTAAAAATTAAGGGAAAAAATAAGAGTTTAAAAAAAATTTTGTTTATCAATGAATTCAAGTTTTTCGTTTTCTTTGATGAATTTATATTCTAAATAGATCTTCTTAAACAGAAAAAAATACGTAAGTCTCTAGTTTAAGTGCTTTTCAAGAGACATTTAATTAACTTTCCAGTTTAAGACCACTTGTTTTTGCATTTTATCAAAAGTTGAAATATGGCTCAACAATTCCGCAATAAAATTGTTTAAAATGATAACCTTTTCGTTATCAAATAGCTTGATTACCTATTAATTAAAGTGAGTCAATAGTTTTGGCAAATTCAAAAACACGACATTTGAATTTTGAGTTTTTAGCGCTCTGCTTGTGGCGCTATTTCATAGTTATGGCGAGTTCTAGCACTTGCCCTCCCAGTTCTACTGTGGTGAATTATTTTTGAAAGCTGTTGACAACCCTGGACAACAAAACACATGTAAACAAACAGAGAAAGAAGAATTACAGTTACAATTTTTCTTTTCACAAATATTGGTTTTAAACAATTTCAAAATGTAAGTATTTTGTAATTAAAGTGATTATTATCCTAGTCCCGATCTGCAAATTTAAATGTCATTCAATTTATGATCCATGGAAGCACATGGCCGCATTTTTTGTTTCACTCTTTGATTTTCAAACTTAACGGGTGTGACAAAAGGGGGGTCATATTGAATTAAAATTTCAAGTTCAAGTTTCAATTCAAGTTTTTATGGTTCTTTGAGATAATATAAAAAGAAATGGACAAAATCGACTTATTTTTATCAACTGATATAATAAAAAACGAAAAATATATATTTTTACATTGTCCAGAAAGTGTTTTGACCAATCCTGACCTAAGAATAAATTAAATTTGAAAATCGTGTCAAAACACTTTCTGGAAAATGTAAAAAATATATATTTTTCGTTTTTTATTATATCAGTTGATAAACGTTTTTTTTTAGACCAAACATTATTATTAATTTAATATTAATATTTCATTTTTAAGGTTTAAGCAAGGAGAACCTGACGCGGCCGTGGCCTTGTTGACTCTGTCAAGCCCGTAAGTAACGTTTCTAATTATACACTTGAAAAGTGTATATTAATTTTGCCCAGAAGTTTGTAACGCATAGAAATATTCATTTCCGACCCCATAAACTATATATATTCTTGATCAGGACGACGAGCTGAGTTCATTTCCGCTTGTCCGTCTGTCCGTCTGTCTGTCTGTCCGTCTGTCTGTCTGTCTGTTTCTACGCAAACTAGTCCCTCAGTTTTAAAGCTATCGAGCTGAAATTTTGCACAGAATCTTCCTTTTACTGCACGCAACTAATATGTCGGAACCGGCCGCATCGGATGACTATATCATATAGCTGTCATAGGAACGATCGGTCGAAAAATAAGTCTTTGTGAGACAAACTTTTTTGATTTCCATCGTAGCGTCACCAATCGTAGTATATATTAGTTTTATATGTTTCCCCACAATTCGTAAAAAATTGATCAAAATCGGATGACTATAGCATATAGCTGCCATAGAAACGGACGGTCAAAAAACTACTTCTAGTGAGAAAAACTTTTTTGTTTTCCATCGTAGCGTCTCCAATCTTAATATATATTAGTTTTATATGCTTTGACACAATTCGAAAAAAATTTATCAAAATCGGATGACTATAGCATATAGCTGTCATATAAACGGTCGGTCAAAAAAATACTTCTAGTGAGAAAAACTTTTTTTTTTCTATCGTAGCGTCTCCAATCTTGGTATATATTAGTTTTATATTCTTTCACATAATTTCGAAAAAATTGATCAAAATCGGAGGACTATAGCATATAGCTGCCATCGGACCGATCGGACGGAAAATGTGTTTTACTAAGAAAAGTTTTTTTTTATGGTATCAAATTTTTATTATCAATGATTTAAAAATTGTAAATATTTGATATCTATATCCTATATATATTTTACCGGTTAAATCAGTTGGAGTAATCTTTTTCAAGTGTATTAGAACTTCGGCACAGTCGAAGTTAGCTTTGCCTTCTCGTTTTTATTTTTTTTTAATCTAATTTTTTATTTAAATCTTGATTGATTCAATTGAGCTTTAAATCACCAAGATTTATTATTTATTAGATTTATGCATCCTTGTCAGGACGAACTGGATTGCCAGTATTCCCTGGCAGCTGTGCGGCCCGCAGTATTGGCGGCTGCTCCTGCTGCTGCTGCCAATTGTTCAGCCGCACAGCTGCCAAAAAGGCGGCCTCCATTTCGGATCTTATTACAAGCCGGGCCCGACGGTTGAGCCCTGGGATTATAGGGACGGCGAATCGGGGGCTCTGGCCGGCCTGTGGCGGCGGAACAGCCTCGGCATCGGCCATCTGGACGCCTGCCTCCTGGGCAGGCCGCGCCGACTCTATGGCCATTGCGGCCATGTCGGCGGCTAGGGCCCTAATTTGGGCTCGGTTTATAGAAGGGCCGACTCCTCCTCTGCCGCCGACTCCTCCTCTGCCGCCGCCGCCGCCACGATATCCTCCTCCTCCACCTCCTCCTCCTGTGGTCACAGTGGCCCCATTGGCCCGCAACGAATAATTCGTGTTTCCCATTCTGTAAAAAAATTTAATTAGAAAAAAAAAAATATTAAAACTGGAGCACTTACCTCTTTCCTCTTTGACTTTTGCAGAAATTGTGAAATAAATGGCGGTAAAAGCCAATGGGAATGACGTGTGGCGAATTTAACCGGCGCGCAAAAAAAGGGGCAATACTGATCGGGTTGATTAACAACACCAATCGGGTTAATGGGCAACACCAATCGGGTTGGTGGGCAACACTGGATGCCATAATCAGCATATGTAGGTCGCCAAATTTTAAGTACTTAAAGATAAGCAAATGCGTGTTGTTATCACAAATAAGTACTCTGATCATTTTGTAATCTCTCTATTATATAAAAGAACCCGGAAAATTCTATATGGAAAAACTATTTTTCATCCGATTGAAATCAAACTCGGTTTGGGGTGGGGTGGCGAAGCGAAGCGCTCCAGGTTATATGCATTGTAGCATCAATGAGAGTTTTTTTTTTTTTTTCTAAACTAGAGTTAAAGTCTTAAACCAAATTTTATTGAGTTGGGCTTGGAAAAATATTTTAGAGATAAAGTGACCTCCGCCCCCGGGTTTTTCCACCTAAACAACAGGAGTAAATTAAATCGAAGCATTTTATAAATATTTTAAGCATAAAACAGCTCCAACCACCACTCACCGGCACCAACCCAACACCCAAAAACCAATGCCAAAACCTCAAAACAATAACAAAAAGTTGCTATTATTCAAAAGCTACAACTATTTGTAGCCCAACAACACGCTTCGCAACACAAATTGGTAAACAAAACATAAATCATATGGCCTGCCTACCAAGAGTCTGTTTCTGTCACACCCAGCAAATTTCCTATGCAGTGCACTAAACCCAACAACACCAATACAGGTCGAAGGAGAACAGCACATATCCCCTTAGCAACATTTCGAACTCGCTGGCAACATTTCAAAAGTATCTACATTGGTCATATCTCTTAACAGCGCCACAAAATGAGAGGCGTCATAATATTTTTCTCTATCTCTCTTTCCTCTATGCTTCAACCATAAACGAACTAACCTAGACTGCTCGTTTGCTCAGTCCCTCTTCTCTGCCAGCACAGGCAGAATTTCTCTCTCTTTGAACGGTATGAGTTCGACTTGAACGGTACGTGTATGATGTGGGCCTACTAATTTGTACTGAAAATTAAGGCAACAGCTGTTCGCAACCTCAGTTCGACGCAGTTTTTTATGTCAAACCATCGAACCTCAGCGTTTTTCTCTCTCAAACCATCGAACGACAGCGTTTTTCTCTCTTAAACAATCGAACGTCAGCGTCGCAACCAAAAAAGCAGCGCAAACGTTCAGTCTAGATATCTCTAGTCTGTGCTTCAACAAGGTATGTTCGAGCCGCTTTGCGTCGCATTATATTCGCACACCAATACACTCTCATTTTTTTGCCTCGCTCTTTGTGACTAAGGCTGATCTATGGAGATGAGGCACTTAGACAAAAGCTCAAGTTTCACAGCTTACATATTGTCAGTGTGCAGCCAAAGACCATATATTATATATTTTGATTCCAGGAAGAGATTTTTCTAAGCCTATTACTCGGTAGAGTTTATTATAATCAGCACAATGGACACGAAACGGCTCATGCATGCAAGTTAGTAGTACAAGGGTTATCCCCTACGAGTCGGTTCTAAAGAAACACTTAGATTAATTTGACTAATCAACTCCGATCAGATTATATTTGGTAAATAACGATTTAATTAATTATTTGTATTTTTTTTCAAGAGCTACCTATTTATTGATGGTTAAAGCTGGCTGGTTAAAGAAAACTATTTAAAACTATCGATAGTGGAAGGCTTCTATCGATGGCGACTCGATAGCGCCCAACCATCGATAGTGCCATCGATAGTTCTCCACCTCTAGTTCTCACCATTAGTTAAAGGCACGTGGATTTCTTCGTGGCTTGCCACCATACCATAGAGGAAAGAGAGATAGAGAAAAATATTATGACGCCTCTCATTTTGTGGCGCTGTTAAGAGATATGACCAATGTAGATACTTTTGAAATGTTGCCAGCGAGTTCGAAATGTTGCTAAGGGGATATGTGCTGTTCTCCTTCGACCTGTATTGGTGTTGTTGGGTTTAGTGCACTGCATAGGAAATTTGCTGGGTGTGACAGAAACAGACTCTTGGTAGGCAGGCCATATGATTTATGTTTTGTTTACCAATTTGTGTTGCGAAGCGTGTTGTTGGGCTACAAATAGTTGTAGCTTTTGAATAATAGCAACTTTTTGTTATTGTTTTGAGGTTTTGGCATTGGTTTTGGGTGTTGGGTTGGTGCCGGTGAGTGGTGGTTGGAGCTGTTTTATGCTTAAAATATTTATAAAATGCTTCGATTTAATTTACTCCTGTTGTTTAGGTGGAAAAACCCGGGGGCGGAGGTCACTTTATCTCTAAAATATTTTTCCAAGCCCAACTCAATAAAATTTGGTTTAAGACTTTAACTCTAGTTTAAAAAAAAAAAAAAATACTCATTGATGCTACAATGCATATAACCCGGAGCGCTTCGCTTCGCCACCCCACCCCAAACCGAGTTTGATTTCAATCGGATGAAAAATAGTTTTTCCATATAGAATTTTCCGGGTTCTTTTATATAATAGAGAGATTACAAAATGATCAGAGTACTTATTTGTGATAACAACACGCATTTGCTTATCTTTAAGTACTTAAAATTTGGCGCCCTACATATGCTGATTATGGCATCCAGTGTTGCCCACCAACCCGATTGGTGTTGCCCATTAACCCGATTGGTGTTGTTAATCAATCCGATCAGTATTGCCCCTTTTTTTGCGCGCCGGTTAAATTCACCACACGTCATTCCCATTGGCTTTTACCGCCATTTATTTCACAATTTCTGCAAAAGTCAAAGAGGAAAGAGGTAAGTGCTCCAGTTTTAATATTTTTTTTTTCTAATTAAATTTTTTTTACAGAATGGGAAACACGAATTATTCGTTGCGGGCCAATGGGGCCACTGTGGCCACAGGAGGAGGAGGTGGAGGAGGAGGATATCGTGGCGGCGGCGGCAGAGGAGGAGTCGGCCCTTCTATAAACCGAGCCCAAATTAGGGCCCTAGCCGCCGACATGGCCGCAATGGCCATAGAGTCGGCGCGGCCTGCCCAGGAGGCAGGCGTCCAGATGGCCGATGCCGAGGCTGTTCCGCCGCCACAGGCCGGCCAGAGCCCCCGATTCGCCGTCCCTATAATCCCAGGGCTCAACCGTCGGGCCCGGCTTGTAATAAGATCCGAAATGGAGGCCGCCTTTTTGGCAGCTGTGCGGCTGAACAATTGGCAGCAGCAGCAGGAGCAGGAGCAGCCGCCAATACTGCGGGCCGCACAGCTGCCAGGGAATACTGGCAATCCAGTTCGTCCTGACAAGGATGCATAAATCTAATAAATAACGAGAGCGTAAGTTAAAGTCGGCCCTGCTCGACTTCGATATACCCGTTACTCAGGATATCAACATGTCCAAATTGTGGGAGATTTGAGTTTTTTTCCAATTTGCGGGGGAGGCAACTCTACTATAGCTAATCTGATCAGGAAATGATGTATGGCTGATCGATAGGTAATAATTATTAAAATATTTGTCTAGAGGGTTCAAACAATCTATTTTCAAAATTGTGGGAGATATGAGGTATTTTTCAAATTGCGGGGGCGGCAACTCTACTATCGTTCATCTGATCGAAAAATGATGTATGGCGGATCGATAGGTAATGATGATTAAGATATATTTCTAGAAGGTTTGAACAGTCTATTTTCAAAATTGTGGGAGATATGAGGTTTTTTTCAAATTGCGGGGGCGGCAACTTTTCTATCGTTCATCTGATCAGGAAATGATGTATGGCTGATCGATAGGTAATAATTATTAAAATATATGTCTAGAAGGTACAAACAATCTATTTTCAAAATTGTGGGAGATATGAGGTATTTTTCAAATTGCGGGGGTGGCAACTCTACTATCGTTCATCTGATCGAAAAATGATGTATGGCGGATCGATAGGTAATGATGATAAAGATATATGTCTAGAAGGTTTAAACAGTCTATTTTAAAAATTGTGGGAGATATGAGGTTTTTTTCAAATTGCGGGGGCGGGAGGGGGCGTGGCAAAAATTTTAAACAAACTTGATCTGCGTGCAGATAATACAAGTCTACACTGAAAATTTGGTAGCTCTAGCTCTTATAGTCTCTGAGATCTAGGTGTTCATACAGACGGACGGACAGACGGACGGACGGACAGACGGACAGACGGACATGTCTATATCGACTCGGCTATTGATGCTGATCAAGAATATATATACTTTATGGGGTCGGAAATGCTTCCTTCTGCCTGTTACATACATTTGCACGAACTTAGTATACCCTTTTTACTCTACGAGTAACGGGTATAATAAATCTTGGTGATTTAAAGCTCAATTGAATCAATCAAGATTTAAATAAAAAATTAGATTAAAAAAAAATAAAAATTAGAAACGTTACTTACGGGCTTGACAGAGTCAACAAGGCCACGGCCGCGTCAGGTTCTCCTTGCTTAAACCTTAAAAATGAAATATTAATATTAAATTAATAATAATGTTTGGTCTAAAAAAAAACGTTTATCAACTGATATAATAAAAAACGAAAAATATATATTTTTTACATTTTCCAGAAAGTGTTTTGACACGATTTTCAAATTTAATTTATTCTTAGGTCAGGATTGGTCAAAACACTTTCTGGACAATGTAAAAAATATATATTTTTCGTTTTTTATTATATCAGTTGATAAAAATAAGTCGATTTTGTCCATTTCTTTTTATATTATCTCAAAGAACCATAAAAACTTGAATTGAAACTTGAACTTGAAATTTTAATTCAATATGACCCCCCTTTTGTCACACCCGTTGAGTTTGAAAATCAAAGAGTGAAACAAAAAATGCGGCCCATGTGCTTCCATGGATCATAAATTGAATGACATTTAAATTTGTAGATCGGGACTTGGATAATCATCACTTTAATTACATTACATTAACCCGATTGGTGTTGTTAATCAACCCGATCAGTATTGCCCCTTTTTTTGCGCGCCGGTTAAATTCACCACACGTCATTCCCATTGGCTTTTACCGCCATTTATTTCACAATTTCTGCAAAAGTCAAAGAGGAAAGAGGTAAGTGCTCCAGTTTTAATATTTTTTTTTTTCTAATTAAATTTTTTTTACAGAATGGGAAACACGAATTATTCGTTGCGGGCCAATGGGGCCTCTGTGGCCACAGGAGGAGGAGGTGGAGGAGGAGGATATCGTGGCGGCGGCGGCGGCAGAGGAGGAGTCGGCGGCAGAGGAGGAGTCGGCCCTTCTATAAACCGAGCCCAAATTGGGGCCCTAGCCGCCGACATGGCCGCAATGGCCATAGAGTCGGCGCGGCCTGCCCAGGAGGCAGGCGTCCAGATGGCCGATGCCGAGGCTGTTCCGCCGCCACAGGCCGGCCAGAGCCCCCGATTCGCCGTCCCTATGATCCCAGGGCTCAACCGTCGGGCCCGGCTTGTAATAAGATCCGAAATGGAGGCCGCCTTTTTGGCAGCTGTGCGGCTGAACAATTGGCAGCAGGAGCAGGAGCAGCCGCCAATACTGCGGGCCGCACAGCTGCCAGGGAATACTGGCAATCCAGTTCGTCCTGACAAGGATGCATAAATCTAATAAATAATAAATCTTGGTGATTTAAAGCTCAATTGAATCAATGAAGATTTAAATAAAAAATTAGATTAAAAAAAAATAAAAATTAGTTACGTTACTTACGGGCTTGACAGAGTCAACAAGGCCACGGCCGCGTCAGGTTCTCCTTGCTTAAACCTTAAAAATGAAATATTAATATTAAATTAATAATAATGTTTGGTCTAAAAAAAAAACGTTTATCAACTGATATAATAAACGAGAAGGCAAAGCTAACTTCGACTGTGCCGAAGTTTTAATACACTTGAAAAACTTTACTTCAACTGATTTAACCGGTAAAATATATATAGGATATAGATATCAGATATTTAAAATTATTAAATCATTGATAATAAAAATTTGATACCATAAAAAAAACTTTTCTTAGTAAAACACATTTTCCGACCGATCGGTCCCATGGCAGCTATATGCTATAGTCATCCGATTTTGATAATTTTTTTCAAAATTATGTGAAAGCATATAAAACTAATATATACCAAGATTGGGGACGCTACGATAAAAAACAAAAAGTTTTTCTCACTAAAAGTTGTTTTTTGACCAACCATTTATATGGCAGCTATATGCTATAGTCATCCGATTTTGATAAATTTTTTTCAGAATTGTGTGGAAACATATAAAACAAATATATACTACGATTGGAGACGCTACGATGAAAATCCAAAAAGTTTTTCTCACAACGACTTATTTTTCGACCGATCGTTCCTATGGCAGCTATATGCTATAGTGATCCGATTTTTATAAATTTTTCCAGAATTATGTGGAAGCATATAAAACTAACATATACCACGATTGGGGACGCTACGATTTAAAACAAAAAAGTTTTTCTAACTAGAACTTGTTCTTAGACCGATCGTTCCTATGGCAGCTATATGATATAGTCATCCGATCCGGCCGGTTCCGACATATTAGTTGCGTGCAGTAAAAAGAAGACTCTGTGCAAAATTTCAGCTCGATAGCTTCAAAACTGAGAGACTAGTTCGCGTAGAAACAGACAGACGGACAGACGGACAGACAGACGGACGGACGGACAAGCGGAAATGAACTCAGCTTGTTGTCCTGATCAAGAATATATATAGTTTATGGGGTCGGAAATGAATATTTCTATGCGTTACAAACTTCTGGGCAAAATTAATATACACTTTTCAAGTGTATAAAAACGAAAAATATATATTTTTTACATTTTCCAGAAAGGGTTTTGACACGATTTTCAAATTTAATTTATTCTTAGGTCAGGATTGGTCAAAACACTTTCTGGACAATGTAAAAGTTATATATTTTTCGTTTTTTATTATATCAGTTGATAAAAATAAGTCGATTTTGTCCATTTCTTTTTATATTATCTCAAAGAACCATAAAAACTTGAATTGAAACTTGAACTTGAAATTTTAATTCAATATGACCCCCCTTTTGTCACACCCGTTGAGTTTGAAAATCAAAGAGTGAAACAAAAAATGCGGCCCATGTGCTTCCATGGATCATAAATTGAATGACATTTAAATTTGTAGATCGGGACTTGGATAATCATCACTTTAATTACAAAATACTTACATTTTGAAATTGTTTTAAACCAATATTTGTAAAAAGAAAAATTGTAATTGTAATTCTTCTTTCTCTGTTTGTTTACATGTGTTTTGTTGTCCAGGGTTGTCAACAGCTTTCAAAAATAATTCACCACAGTAGAACTGGGAGGGCAAGTGCTAGAACTCGCCATAACTATGAAATAGCGCCACAAGCAGAGCGCTAAAAACTCAAAATTCAAATGTCGTGTTTTTGAATTTGCCAAAACTATTGACTCACTTTAATTAATAGGTAATCAAGCTATTTGATAACGAAAAGGTTATCATTTTAAACAATTTTATTGCGGAATTGTTGAGCCATATTTCAACTTTTGATAAAATGCAAAAACAAGTGGTCTTAAACTGGAAAGTTAATTAAATGTCTCTTGAAAAGCACTTAAACTAGAGACTTACGTATTTTTTTCTGTTTAAGAAGATCTATTTAGAATATAAATTCATCAAAGAAAACGAAAAACTTGAATTCATTGATAAACAAAATTTTTTTTTAAACTCTTATTTTTTCCCTTAATTTTTAATAATGAACATGACTTTAAGAAAAGGTTGCTTAGGTTTTTGAATTTGCAAATAGTTTGAGATAATATTAAAGAAAGAAATTTAAAAAAAACATTCCAAGCCTGCTAATTAGGAGGTTAGCAGATTTGCTAGCAATTAATTGAAACACTAATAAGAACAAAAAAGAAAAATTTTATGAAAAAAGGCAAAGCCACGCCTCTTGGTGATACATATATAATTTTGAATAATTTCAAATAGGGCAAACATTTCAGGAAAATACATTGATTTGATTGCCGTAATGGCTCTCACAAGAGGCTTAGTCGCTGCCAGCGTTCTTGTTGTTTTTCATGAATTGCGGCTTTACTGGAAAATTCAGTCAATTTCTTTATTAGAATTCACTGTTGTCTGAGAGCAATTAAAAAATTTAGCGAAAAATATATTTATAAAATAGGAATATTATAAAAGTCTAAATAAAAACCCTAACTAACTTCTTGCCATTTTGCTCAAATAGCTTAAGTCAAAGTAAATAAAAATAGGAAATCACTATTTGTGCTTGTCTTGAGTGATCGAATGTGAACAGAAAATGTTTCAAAATGTTTTTTTATTAAAAATATTTTTACTCAAATATAGAGAAATTAAATTTACATATTTTTGTATTCATAGTTATTGTTTTTGTTGTATATTCATTAAATAAAAGAGAAAATAATATATACAAGTTATTCAGAAAAATGCCTTTAGCCGAGCATTCCCATCACTTCCCATTACGCAAAAAATGCATGAAAAAAACAAACAACTAGCAATGTAAGATACTCCAAGCTGTTACTGTAAATAACATTGGTGCTTTTAGGCAACAGAGGCAAACGTGGACCAAGACGGGTTGGGGGGGTGAGGTATCATGAGCGTAACAGGGAGTGAGCGTAATTCGAAGAGAAAATAGGAGAGAATTGCTGTTACTGAACAGACCTCTGCCTCGGCTAACAGAGCTCGGCCGCTGCTCTGCCAGCTATGTATCTCAAAGTCAAGATACACTTTTAATTAATTAATTGTGTGGCCAATTTACTTATTATTAAAACGCAAAAAATCGTAAAATACTTAACAAATTTAGCTTAATTAATTTGTGAAATAAAAAAACATTTTTCCCTTTTTTGCAGCTTACTAGCCACTTTTGGCATTTCTAACGATGAAGTAAAATTGATTTAATATCATTAAATCAATCTCAATCATTAAATTGCATTCAAACGAAGTATTTTACAAGAAATACCTGAAATGACAAATTTTATTTCGTTTTTGTACGCCACACTAGCTCTACTCTTCTAACGCACGCAAGTCCCAACCCCTCAAAAACTTTCGAACTCACTTCGAAAATTCAAATTTGGGCGCCTCGTCACATCTGGCTCGAGCCAAGCTACAAATACCGCGGCAGAGCAATCGTTCAGTCTAATAATATATGGTCTTTAATATATGGTCTTTTAATATATGGTCTTTGGTGCAGCTAACACTTGACGTGAACGGTTGGTCCACGCACGGCTGTTCTCTATGCGCACCCCAGTCGGACTTTGCAGAACGTGGTTCCCAAAAGAATGCCATTTTTCATACTGCTTTTTACAAGGAAAAAGTCACTACAAATTATTTTAGTATGATAGAAGTTAAAAAATCTGTATGAAATTGTGTATCCCTTCAGTTCCAGCGGGAGCAATTGCTCCCTTTTATGGCTGAACTCATGGGTGAATTCAGAGCTGAGTTGGCGCTGCAAATTCATGACCGATATTCTGCTCATATTCGCAACTCAAATGATGTGGCGAAAAATCAGAATTTATTATAAAAATCAGTATATATATAAATAATAAATTATATGAGTAATTATTTATTTAAATAATAATAATATATTTTTATTAAAATAATTATTGTAATTTTTGTGACTTCACATCAGACGTTGTCACCCAAGCCGTACACGGCCGAACACATTCGGCAAATTCACACAGACACGAGCCGAACACATGCCGAGCCCTTCGCAAAGAGAGTAAAAATCAAGCAAAGCCAATCAGTGCTCGCCTAGCCTTCAACAAGGTAGGTTCGAGCCGCTTTGCGTCGCATTATATTCGCACACCAATACACTCTCACTTTTTTGCCTCGCTCTTTGTGACTAAGGCTGCTTCACATAACAAAAAAAGAGCGAGAGAGAGAATGCTGCACGCTGACTCTCTCACAGCAACGTAGGCCGAAAAAAACAACGAAGCAAACGGAATGCAAAAGTGTGCCCGACGTGTGCCGAGTTCTTCTTTGTTGTGTGCTGCAGTACACTCGCAAAAACAACGCGAAGCTAAAACAATATTCGTCGTTTACGAACAAGGCAAAATCGCTCTCAGCTGCCTTGCGCCAACGAACGATTCTGATTATTTTTCACAGTGTTTAAACATGAGGCATTTCTCTCTGCTTTCGTTCGTCGCGTTTTGTCTATTCTCTGTTCAATTGATTTTGATATTCAACTGTGAAACACGTGCTTTGACAAAAATTTTAATTAAACGGGTAAATCCTTTGATTTGTGATAATAATACAACAAATAAAAACCTAAATAGTTGATTATTAGTGAGCCTATTCACTATTCACAAATAATAAAGTCAAATTAAGTTAATTTACTCCTTATCCTTTGATTTGTGATAATAATACAACAAATAAAAACCTAAATAGTTGATTATTAGTGAGCCTATTCACTATTCACAAATAATAAAGTCAAATTAAGTTAATTTACTTGCGAAAATTAAATTTGGGCTGTAAATTTCGCGTGTCTTTTTGTGGCCACTTCGTCAATTGCCTCTTGCCAAAAAATATAATTAATTAAATTAATAAAATTATCTTAAATAAAAATATAAATAAAGGCAACAATAAAACAATGGTGGGTAAGAGACATATGCGAAAACTAATTAAACTCGAAAGAGACGATCTTTCGGAGAAGTTACGCCGCGTGGAAGAAGAGTGCAAAGCTGGACGAGAGAACGGTGGAGTGAGTGTTAGTGCAAGTGTTAGTCAAAGTGTTAGTCCAAATCAGCCTTAGTCACAAAGAGCGAGGCAAAAAAGTGAGAGTGTATTGGTGTGCGAATAGGGGGGGTAGATGAGATAAACTTTGATTCAAATTTTGACAGCTCTAACAATGCAGAGACCAATTTAAATGAAAAACTCAAAAATTGGTATATTAGTCATAAGCCTAGACGTAGCTGTGTAATTGAGCTCATCAAAATTTTAAATGAAGAAAATCTTGATGTTAGGCCAGACATTTCCAAAATAGGTGGAGGTTCCTATTTGCATGTAGGTATAGAGCAACAAGTAGTCAAAATATCTGAAAGAGTGATAATCCCCCAAAAGCTTAGTATTGACATTAACATTGACGGCCTTCCATTATTTAGAAGTTCCCCAGCGCAGTTGTGGCCAATTCTAATAAGGCTAAATAATGTAGAAAACTTTCCCGTTCTCCCAGTAGGTGTTTATTTAGGTAAGAGCAAGCCTTATAGCTGCGATGAACATTTAAACAAATTTACAAGTGAGCTGGAACAGCTCATAGTAAATGGTTTAAAGGTAGCTGACAGAATGATTGAAATTGAAATAAAATCAATTGTATGCGATGCTCCTGCTAGAGCCTTCGTAAGCGGCACTCCAGGCCATACATCCAGCCACGGCTGTAGTAAATGTACACAGGTAGCAAAAAAAATAAACTCAGTCTTAACATATAGTACGAAATAAGGAGAAATAATAACTAATGAAGATTTTGCTAATAGAAAATATCCTGACCATCATCTATTTTCGTATCGAGAAGTAAAATCTCCGTTTGAGAATCTTGGTGTGATGATGATAACGCAGATTCCGCTAGACAGCATGCATTTAGTAGAGCTTGGTGTAATGCGCAAGTTTTTATTAAGGCTTAGTTCTAACAAGGTAAATTTCAAAATTCCGAAACTAAATAAAAGCAATATTTCGGAAAGTTTAATGTCATTGCGAAAACATATGCCTAGGGACTTTGCACGCAAACCAAGATCTTTAAAAGAGCTTGCGCACTGGAAGTCCACTGAATTCAGACAGTTTTTACTGTATACAGGAATAATTGTTCTGAAAAACAACATAAATGATGATCAGTATTATCAGTTTCTGTTGTTACACTGCTCATACAGACTGCTTTGCTGCCCAAACTCACGGGAGAGAAATCTAGAAAATTCTCAACAAGTGTTGAATCTTTTTGTAGACAACTTTCCTGCTGTTTTTGGTCAAAACAGTGTATCTTATAACGTTCATAGTTTACTGCACGTTAAGGTTACTGTTATGCAAATAGGTGACCCGATAAGAGGCTCCTGTTACGCTTTCGAGAACTATTTGCAAACGTTAAAGCGATTTGTCCGTAAGCCAACACAAATCTTAGAGCAAGTACATAGGAAAATTGTGGAAGAAAAATTTTTAACTCCTCTAAAACAAGACGAACCAAAAATAGAAAAACACACATTGATTTTTAAAGGCACTACATTAAGCACAAAAAGACCAGACAATTATTGCTATTTGAAAGGCAATATTCCCGTTTTAATAGAGGCATTTGATCAAAGTTTAGGTGGGTTTATTGTTGGCAGAAAATTTATAAACATTAGGGGCTTTTTTGAGGAGCCCTTAAAATCAAAAGATATAGGCATTTATTTAGTTGATAGCGAAGCTTCTTCTGTGTTGGAGAAATATCCATTGACAGATTTGGAAAGTAAAGCAGTTGGGATGCCATATAAAACCGATTTATTGTTAGTACCATTTTTACATTTGTACGAGTAGAAAGTCGTTTTATTGTTACCTCTATTTATTGTGACTTGGAGTAAAATGGAGGTGTTTAGTCCGTAGGCGTACTTAACGCTTATATTAAGTACGAATCGGACATGCCTATGGCACCGGCGCCATATGCATCTTTAGAAGATTCACCTACCTTGGTTCGAAATCAAAAAAAAAAAAAAAATGTCGTCATAGATTAAAATAATAGCATTTTCACGTAAACTTGGATACACCGATAACTAAGTTTACGTAAAAATTATATTTATAATTAATAATTCAGGTATAAAATGGCACCGCCTCGCAAAATAAAGCGTGTTTCATTCGATTTACATGGTAAGTACCTTAAAACAATTTAAATTTAAAAACCTAATTTATTTTTATTTAGCACTTGAGAACTCCAAGGAGAATGCTGATTTGAGCCTTCAGTCTTTAATAGACACAAAAATTGAGGAAGTCAAAGGTAACTACAAATCTCACTTTTATCTAGAAACGAAAACACACATTATAATTGTTGTACATTTCCAGAAACCATGCGTCAGGAAACCCAAACGATCATTGGTAAATATAAGTATATTAAAATTGTCCAGATGTTTGAAACGCATTATTTCATTTTAAAGTTCTTAACTTTTGATTAAAATTAAGAACTCTTTATCTTGTTATCAGCAATTAAGAACTTGAATGTAAAATTAAATAGCAGCTATCCAGACCAATACCTTTCAGTTTTTTATGATCTCGACGCGATGGCCTTTTTGTATAGCACAGTGTAATTCATTTTATTTTAATTTATATTTTCAGATACAATTCGACAGGAAAACAAATTGCTCCTTGATAAATATAATGGGCAATAACTTATAACAAATCTTCATAGTTTATTTTATATTTTCAGAAAATTTCCAAGCGGAAAATGCTGTACTCAAAGGTACGGTAATTATAATGTTTGCAGCCCAATAGAAATTTTATTATTATATACCTATTTCAGGACAATTGAAGATATTGTCAGATGCTTTCGCTGAGCAATCGGCAGTGGTTAAGCATTTACACAGTAAATTTGAGGAAGACTCTGCTTTGGATGTCCAGCTTCCAATTCAAACGCTGAATGATTTGGGAGCTTTGGAGATGATGCTTAATGAAAGCAACATTAACAATTATGTAAGAAATTTGTAATATATTAATATATTTATAGCTTTTCATTTGGCCTTGCACTATTTATAGATCAACAAGTTCAAACGCATTCTTAAGCCAGGTCTGGCCAAAAATTTAAAATATATTTTAGGAGATGAAGTCGTCATGGCGTCCAACGTTGACGGGGTCCAGGGCAAAGTGGCTTTAAAGAAATATGAATTGTTTTACAAGGCTCTAATAGGTATAGTTTACAAAAGTGTACATAATATAAAAAATATATTAATTATTCACTATTTCAGATTCAATCCCTGTCAGCAATGAGTCCGAGTCTGCAGACAAGCAGTTTAGAAAGGCTATCAACACTCAGAAAAACCGTATTTTGAAACGGATGAATTCATTGTCTCAGGGAGTTAACAATCCGCTGGAATATTAAATTCTAATACGATTGATCTAAATGAACTAGGTTAAGAATTTTGAAGCATTTTTAAGTGTTTCTTTTATAATAAACAGTGAAGTATTAAATTTTGAACATGTTATAAAATAACATTGGTGACACACATTTCTTTTCAGATCGGCTATGTAAGAAATCAGTACATCAGCTGGTTCTAATAATTTGTGAGATTTTTTGGCCATGAAAAGCAGTACTGAACTCATGGGTGAGTTTCATGAGTGATTTCTGGGGTGATTTATGGTCAATTTCATGAGTGATTTCTGGGGTGTTTATGGTCGATTTCATGAGTGATTTCAGAGGGTATTTCATGTGTGATTTCATGAGTGATAAAACTATGAAATCACCCCAGAAATCACTCATGAAATCGACCATAAATCACCCCAGAAATCACTCATGAAATCGACCATAAATCACCCCAGAAATCACTCATGAAATCGACCATAAATCACCCCAGAAATCGACCATAAATCACCCCAGAAATCACTCATGAAATCGACCATAAATCACCCCAGAAATCACTCATGAAATCGACCAGAAATCACCCCAGAAATCACGCATGAAATCGACCTTAAATCACCCCAGAAATCACTCATGAAACTCACCCATGAGTTCACCCATGCTTTTCATGGCTAAAAGAAGCGAACGTCATGAAGTCCTAGGCCATGCCTATGTTAAATTCATGCCTGAAACTCATATAAAGGCTGCCTTGAATTCATGACCAGCCCTTCCATTTCAGGCCTGAATTCAGGTCTGATTCAGGCCTGAGCGGAACTGAAGGGATACATTCTTTTTTGATGTGAAACATCTTTAATTTCGGTACGATGATTTTAATAAAAATCATTTTATAGTAGGGGTAAAATTTAATTTGGAAATAACGCATAACGCGTAACGCATAACGCATAACGCATATTGCATATTGCATATTGCTCACTGCTATACACCAAGCAATTTCCTGGCCAACCGTGGCTACTTGCCCATGGCAACTTGACCATGGCCATTTGTCAATGGACACTTGACCATGGCCACTTGACCAATCTGGAAAAGCAATGTTGGAGCGCAAGCAATCGCCTGGCCAACTGTGCCATTTCAATTAAATTTGGTAGTAGTAGTAGTTAAGCACAGAAGAGGAATCTGGGATCTCGGATCAGGGATTTGGGATCAGGAATCTGTGATTAGGGATCTGGGATGAGGGATCTGGGATTAGGGATTTGGAATGGGGGATCAGGGGTCTGGTATCAGGGATGGGGGATCTGGGCTCACGGATCTGGGATCGGGGGTCTGGGATTAGGGATCAGAAATGTGGGTTTAGGGATTTGGGATCTGGGACCAGGGATGGGGCAACTGGGATTTGGGATGGGGGATCTGGGATCAAGGAATAGGGATGAGGGATCTGGGATTTGGGATGGGGGATCAGGGGTCTGGGATCAGGGATGGGGGATCTGGGCTCACGGATCTGGGATCGGGGGTCTGGGATTAGGGATTAGAGATGTGGGATAAGGGATTTGGGATCAGGGATCTGGGACCAGGGATCCGGGACCAGGGATGGGTCAACTGGGATTTGGGATGGGGGATCTGGGCTCACGGATCTGGGATTGGGGCTCACGGATCTGGGGTCTGGGATTAGGGATCAGAGATGTAGGATCAGGGATTTGGGATGAGGGATCAGGGATCTGGGATCAAGGATTTCGGATCTGGGATTAGGGACTTGGGATTAGGGATTTGGGATGGGGGATCAGGGGTCTGGGATCAGGCATGTGGGATCTGGGCTCACGGATCTGGGATCGGGGGATCAGGGATTTGCGAGCAGGTATCTGGGACCAGGGATCAGGGATCATGGATGGGGCAACTGGGATTTGGGATGGGGGATCGGGGATCTGGGATCAAGGAATTGGGATGAGGGATCTGGGATTAGCGATTCGGGATGGGGGATCAGGGGTCTGGGATCAAGGATGGGGGACCTGGGCTCACGGATCTGGGATCAGGGATCTGGGCTCACGGATCTGGGATCGGGGGTCTGGGAATAGGGATCAGAGATGTGGGATCAGGGATCTGGGACCAGAGTTCAGTGATCTGGGATTTCGTATGGGGGCTCAGGGATCGGGCGTCTGATATCTGGGGTCAGGGATCTGGGACACTGCTTCCAAGTCTGTTTTCCAAGCCAGCCGTGGCGTTTCCCACGGTATATATAAACTATTTCAATAAACATGTTTCACATCAAAGCCTCGTGAGTGTTAACCACACTCACACTATTTTTTTTATGTGCTTGGATGGGAGAAAGTCACCATAACATGAAGCCGTCCCTTCTCTGGGCTGTGCTTTTGGCACGCCTAACCGATCAGAAAGAACCGCGAAGAGAAACCCGAACGATTTCCGAACGCTGTTTTTTTCTAATACGTTCTTTTTCATGTGTTTGGAAGGCTAAAAGTCACCTTAACATGAAACCGTCCCTTCTCTAAGCAGTGCTTTTGGCATGCATTTATTAAAAAAAAAAACAAGAGACATTTAAAACAAAAAGAAACAAACGAAAATGCCCAAAAGAAGGACGAAATAAATAGGGTGAACGAAAGAAACCAAAAACAATTGCGCATTTATTTGAGTTTCGTTTGCAGTAAGAAGTTTGTGTCCATTGCGTTCAAATGCGGAAACTAAAAATTCAAGAAATGCAAGTTTTTTAAAAAAGACGTAAGTTTTAAAATGATCAATCAATGCATTTCTATTTGTTTAATCATTTATTTATTTTGATATTCCAGAAAATCCAAAATTGAAGAAGATTTCTTGTTTGGCGACTTAAGAAAAATCATCGGGCTGGCATTCAAAGGTCAAAGCGACAACGGAGTTACAGATGGGCACTAGCGATTATATATATACTTATAATTAGCCTACTTAAATTAATAAAGAATAAGATTGGAATAAAAATTTATACACGTTAATATACATGTATATTTCCCTTAAATCACGTGTTTGTCATGCTCTTTTCCATGCCATCCAAAATAGGTTCCAAAAGAACGTGTTATTCACACATTCTTTTAGCAGCGAACGCCTCACATATGTGCAAAATTGCCTTCCGACGGATGTACAGGGTTGCCCATATTCGACGGACCCATCTGGCAACGCCATAACTTTTGACAGAGATGTCAGATCGCTTAATGACATACCGCGTTTGAAGCGTCAGTCCAAGCAGATTTTTACCATGGAACAATACACGCCACGCGAGCGCTCTGAAATAGTTGAAATTTACATTCAACAGAACAAGTCAATTGTGAAAACAAAATTATCATGTCCGATGAAGCCCATTTCACATTGAATGGGACCGTAAATAAGCAAAATTGCCGTATTTACGCCACTGAAAATCCTCAGGAGATTCAAGAATTGCCTCTTCATGACGAAAAAGTCACAGTTTGGTGCGGCGTTAGTGCGAAAACGGTCATTGGGCCGTTTTTCTTCCAAAATGAAAATGGCCATGCTGTTACCATCAACCAGGAGCGTTATCGCGACATGATGACCAATTTTGTGATGCCAATTATTCGGCGAAAGCGAATGAGGCAGTTCTGGTTTCAACAAGACGGCGCTCCACCGCACACAAGTCGCATAACAATCGATTTTCTGAAGAAATTGTTTCCGGGCCGTTTGATGACGAAAAGTGGTGATTTGGACTGGCCACCGCGTTCGCCCGATTTGACGCCGCCTGACTTCTTCTTGTGGGGATATTTGAAGTCAAAATTTTACGTTAACAAGCGAAGGACCGTAGAAGAGCTCAAGGACAACATTCGTGAAGAAATAGCCGCTATTCCGGCCGAAATGTTGGCGAAAACGATGGAAAATGCTGCAAAAAGGGCACAATACGCCATCAACGCCAGAGGCGGCCATTTGAGAGATATCATATTCAAAAATTGATGTAAACAAATCTACTTGGAACAAATTAAATGATTAAGATTGCCAACCGCCAAATTTTTATTTTTTTCTTTGATTTTTTAAAAAAAACATGGGTCCGTCGAATATGGGCAACCCTGTACATCTGGAAGCGTTCTTTAATAAAGAGAAACTGGAAGCGAAACCCGAACCTTTTACGATGTTAAAACCAACAACAACAAGTAAGAAAGTCGGTCAAGCCCGACTGTAATATACTCTGTACCTGTTTGTACGAAACTAATAACTTTAAAGTGTGAGGTTTTTTCAAAATCTGAGGGTGGCAACTCTTTCAACCATCGTTCATCTGGTTGAAAAACGATGTATGGGGGCTAGTACCTAGTACAAACAAAACAAAAACGTATCTATATTAGTCACCGGGAACACGCGTGATTGCAGGCCATCCAATTATATCGCTTCACTCTAGCAAGGTCCAATTGGGAAATTACCAGTTAGCTATTGCCTTCTCGCTCTCTCTTTCTCGTAAGTTCTACCAATGGCAACGTGTTGTTGTTGGCGTTGGTTTTTATTTTCTTTTACATATAGCTCTAATATCGTTCATCTGATAGAAAAATGATGTATGGCGGGTCGATTCAAAAAAGTAGTAGAATATATGTCTAGAATGTTCGAACTATCTATCTTGAAAATTGTGGGAGTTATTTCGTTTTTTTAAATTTGCGGGGAGCGGGCGTGGCAAAATCAAAACTAAACTTGATCTGCCTGCAAGTATGAAAATATGTTCCATACACTTCAAACCTCTATCTCTTACCATCTCTGAGATCTCTTCGTTCATACGGACAGACGGACAGACAGACGGACAGACGGACAGACGGACATGGCTATATCGACTCGGCTGTTGATGCTGATCAAGAATATATACTTTATGGGGTCGGAGATGCTTCCTTCTGGCTGTTACATACATTTGCACAAACCCAATATACCGTGTACCTTCGGTACAGAGTATAATAATGAAAGTCGGCAAGCCCGACTGTAATATACTCTGTACCTGTTTGTACGAAACAATAACTTTAAAGTGTGAGGTTTTTTCAAAATCTGAGGGTGGCAACTCTTTCAACCATCGTTCATCTGGTTGAAAAACGATGTATGGGGCTAGTACCTAGTACAAACCCGTAAAATTATAAAATTTGTATATAATTTCCTATTAACAAAAACGTATCTATATTGTCCCGGAACACGCGTGATTTCTGACCGCAGCCATCTCAATTATATCGCTCCACTCATAGCAAGGTCCAATTGGGAAATTACCAGTTAGCTATGCCTTCTCGCCTCTCTTTCTCGTAAGTTCTACCAATGGCAACGGTGTTGTTGTTGGCGTTGGTTTTATTTTCTTTACATATAGCTCTAATATCGTTCATCTGATCGAAAAATGATGTATGGCGGGTCGATTCAAAATAAGTAGTAGAATATATGTCTAGAATGTTCGAACTATCTATCTTGAAAATTGTGGGAGTTATTTCGTTTTTTTAAATTTGCGGGGAGGCAGGGGGCGTGGCAAAAATCAAAACTAAACTTGATCTGCCTGCAAGTATAAAATATGTTCCATACACTTCAAACCTCTATCTCTTACCATCTCTGAGATCTCTTCGTTCATACGGACAGACGGACAGACACGGACAGACGGACAGACGCAGACGGACATGGCTATATCGACTCGGCTGTTGATGCTGATCAAGAATATATATACTTTATGGGGTCGGAGATGCTTCCTTCTGGCTGTTACATACATTTGCACAAACCCAATATACTCTGTGTACCTTCGGTACAGAGTATAAAAACACGTGCCAAAATACGTTCCCAAAGAACCATTCTTTTTGGGTTTCACCCCTTAACAAAAGCGAATGGAACTTTTCACTTGTTGGGAACTACTTCTTTGGTGAGAAAGAAGTATGAAAGATGTGCATTTTTCATGCTTCCAAGTCCGACTGGGACATGTTTGCGCGTACGACTTACACACACATACATACAAAATTATGTGCGTGCATCTAAAATGATCCCTGCAATTTTTTAGTGTGCCTATGACACTCGACGCGTATGGTCACTCCGCGCTTGAGCGAGTGGGTGGGTTCGTGTAGCGCACACACAGCCACACACACGCACACTTTCATGCAAACGTTGTCTGTCTCACTCTTGTGCAGTTACCTAAAGCTTTTGAGTTTACATATTTTGCTAAGTGCCTCACCTCATAGATACATCTTGGTCTCGTCGGCAAAAACTGGTCCCCTATTTATCAAACAATAAGTGTGAGTGAAAGAGGTAGCCGAGTAAGTGTGAGTGAAACGACAAAAGAGTGTGTTCATTAACCCTTAGAAGGTGCATGGGGCTTAAAGTTAATAATAAACGAGTTTTGAATTTGCTAATAAACGTTGTTTTTGTTTTTGGGAACATATTCTTTTGTTAAGGTTCTTAACTCTTAAATAAATTCTAATTTTAAAATAAAACTTTTTTCTAGCTAAATTAATATTTACATCTTCAGCAGCCATTATCAATTTTTGTTTAACATATTTTGTTATGTTAAAATTTTCCTTAACAAAATGTAAAAATATAATTTCTAACTGTTTAAGTTTGTCTTTAAACTGCACTGACGGTTTTATGAGTCCACCATGCGACACCTCATCCACGTAGGTGAATATTGAATTTTCGGCAAACTCATTAAAAAGGCAACATTTTTTAATTACATAGCCTGCTATGTACTCAATGGCATCTTTAGTCAACTCGTCTATGTTAGTTTCTGCTGCTTCTTCAAGCTCGTTCTATTTATTATCTGTGATTCGGTCTGCTTGAGAACTTAAGTCTGGGTACAACCAATTACACTAGCTTACAAAAAAAAAACGAGAAGGCAAAGCTAACTTCGACTGTGCCGAAGTTTTAATACACTTGAAAAACTTTCTCCAACTGATTTAACTGGAAAAATATATATAGGATATAGATATCAGATATTTAAAATTTTTAAATCATTGATAATAAAAATTTGATAACAAAAAAAATTTTCTTAGTAAAACACATTTTCCGACCGATCGGTCCTATGGCAGCTATATGCTATAGTCATCCGATATTGATAAATTTTTTCAGACTTGTGTGGAAACATATAACACAAATATATACTACTATCGGAGACGCTACGATGGAAATCAAAAAAGTTTTTCTCACAAAGACTTATTTTTCGACCGATCGTTCCTATGGCAGCTATATGCTATAGTGATCCGATTTTGATACATTTTTCCAGAATTATGTGGAAGCATATAAAACTAACTATATACCAAGATTAGTGAAGCTACGATGGAAAACAAAAAAGTTTTTCTAACTAGAACTAGTTCTTAGACCGATCGTTCCTATGGCAGCTAAATGATATAGTCATCCGATCCGGCCGGACATATTAGTTGCGTGCAGTAAAAAGAAGACTCTGTGCAAAATTTCAGCTCGATAGCTTTAAAACTGAGGGACTAGTTTGCGTAGAAACAGACAGACAGACAGACAGACAGACGGACAGACGGACGGACGGACAGACAAAAATGAACTCGGCTCGTCGTCCTGATCAAGAATATATATAGTTTATGTGGTCGGAAATGAATATTTCTATGCGTTACAAACTTCTGGGCAAAATTAATATACACTTTTCAAGTGTATAAAAGTAGAATGCTAACATCTGCTACGCCGATGTTTTCAATTTCCTTGCAGTTTTTGAAAGGCGCTACTATTGATAACAAAAAAGTTTTCATTAGAATTAGTTTTTAGACCGATCGTTCCTATGGCAGCTATTTGCTATAGGTTCCTATGGCAGCTATATGCTATAGTCATCCGATTTCGATAAGTTTTTCCAGAATTGTGTGGAAGTAACAAAAACTAATATATACTACGATTGGTGATGCTACGACGGACAACAAAAAAGTTGTTCGCACTGGAACTAGTTTTTGGAACAACCTTTTATATGGCATCTGATTTTGATAAATGTTTTCAGAATTGTGTGGAATCATATAAAACTAATATATACCACGATTGGCGATGCTACTATGGAAAACTAAAAAGTTTTTCCCACTTGAACTAGTTTTTGGACCGACCGTTTATATGGCAGCTATATGCTTTAGTCATCCGATTTTGATACATTTTTTCATAATTGTGTGGAATCATATAAAACTAATATATACCACGATTGGTGACGCTACGATGGAAATCAAAAAAGTTTTTCTCACTAGAACTAGTTTTTGGACCGATCGTTCCTATGGCAGCTATATGATATATTCATCCGATCCGGTTGATTCCGACAAATGTGCAGCGTATTTGTATTTAAAGACTTTTTGCAAAGTTTGGTCAAGATAGCTTCAAAACTGAGGGAGGAGATAGCATAGAAACAGACGGACGGACGGACAGACGGACAGAAGGACCGACGGACAGACGGACAAACGGAAATGAACTCAGCTCGTCATGCTGATCAAGAATATATATACTTTATGTGGTCGGAAATGCTTCCTTCACTGCGTTACAAACATCGTGACAATTTTAATATACCCTCTGCAAGGGTATACAAATAGAAGGCTTACATCGGCTACGTCGATGTTTTAAATACCCTTGCAGTTTATTAAAGACGCTACCATTGATAACAACAAAGTTTTTCTTAATAGAACTAGTTTTTGGACCGATCGTTCCTATGGCAGCTAAATGCTATTGTCATTCGATTTTCATAAATTTTTCCAGAATTGAGTGGAAGCATATAAAACTTATATATACCACTATTGGTGACGCTACGGTGGAAAACAAAAAAGTTTTTCTTACTAGAACTAGTTTTTGGACCGACCGTTTATATGGCAGCTATATGATATAGTCATCCGATCCGTCTGATTCCGACAAATGTGCAGCGTATTTGTATTTAAAGACTTTTTGCAAAGTTTGGTCAAGATAGCTTCAAAACTGAGGGAGGAGATAGCATAGAAACAGACGGACGGACGGACAGACGGACAGAAGGACCGACGGACAGACGGACAAACGGAAATGAACTCAGCTCGTCATGCTGATCAAGAATATATATACTTTATGTGGTCGGAAATGCTTCCTTCACTGCGTTACAAACATCGTGACAATTTTAATATACCCTCTGCAAGGGTATACAAAATAATGGCTTTAATGGGTCTTTATCGCTGTAAACTAGTGTTATTGGAATTGTCTTCATAAACATTTTGATTGTTTCCCAACAATTCAGTATTCTCGACTGAATGAAATATAAGGATTATTAATAAATGATAATAAATAAAGAGAAAACGAAACGAAAACGGCCCTGCTCGACTTCGATATACCCGGTACTCAGGGTAAGGTTTATTTAAGAATATTTTATTAGATCACAACATGCCCAAATTGTGGGAGATATGAGGTTTTTTTCCAAATTGCGGGGGTGGCAACTCTACTATAGCTCATCTGATCGAAAAATGATGAATGGCGGATCGAAAGGTAATGATGATTATAATATATGTCTAGAAGGTTCGAACAATCTATTTTCAAAATTGTGGGAGATATGAGGTCTATTCCAAATTGCGGGGCCGGGAACTTTTCTATCCTTCATCTGATCAGGAAATGATGTATGGCGGATCGATAGGTAATAATGATTATAATATATTTCTAGAAAGTTTGAACCATCTGTCTTGAAAATTGTGGGAGATATGAGGTATTTTCCAAATTGCGTAGGTGACAACTCTTCTATCGTTCATCTGATCGAAAAATGATGTATGGCGGATCGATAGGTAATTATGATTAAAATATATGTCTTGAAGGTTCGAACAATCTATTTTCAAAGATGTGGGAAATATGAGGTTTTTGTCATATTGCGGGGGCGGAAGGGGGCGTGGCAAAAATTTGAAACAAACTTGATCTGTGTGCAGACGATACAAGTCTACACTGAAAATGGTAGCTCTAGCTTTTATAGTCCCTGAGATCTAGGTGTTCATACAGACGGACAGACGGACGGACAGACGGACATGTCTACGGACGGACAGACGGACATGTCTATATCGACTCGGCTATTGATGCTGATCAAGAATATATATACTTTATGGGGTCGGAAATGCTTCTTTCTGCCTGTTACATACATTTGCACGTACTTAGTATAATACCCTTTTTACTCTACGAGTAACGGGTATAAATATGTGCGTGCATCTCAAATGATCCCTGCAATTTTTTAGTGTGCCTATGACACTCGACGCGTACCATAAACGAACTAACCTAGACTGCTCGTTTGCTCAGTCCCTCTTCTCTGCCAGCACAGGTAGAATTTCTCTCTTTTTGAACGGTACGAGTTCGACTTGAACGGTACGTGTATGAGGGGCCTACTAATTTGTACTGAAAATTAAAGCAACAGCTGTTTGCAACCTCTGTTAGACGCAATTTTTGATGTGAAACCATCGAACGTCAGCGTTTTTCTCTCTCAAACCATCGAACGACACCGTTTTTCTCTCTCAAACAATCGAACGGCAGCCTTGCAACCAAAAAAGCAGCGCAAACGTTCAGTCTAGATATCTCTAGTCTGTGCGCGTACGACATAAATGAACTAACCTAGACTGCTCGTTTGCCCAGTCCCTCTTCTCTGCCAGCAACGGCAGAATTTCTCTCTTTTTGAACGGTACGAGTTCGACATGAACGGTATGTGTATGATGTGGCCTACTAATTTGTACAGAAAATTAAGGCAACAGCTGTTCGCAACCTCAGTTCGACGCAATTTTTTGTGTCAAACTATCGAACGTCAGCGTTTTTCTCTCTCAAACCACAGAAAATTTAGGCAACAGCTGTTTGCAACGTACAGAAAATTAAGGCAACAGCTGTTCGCAACCTCAGTTCGACGTAATTTTTTATGTCAAACCATCGAACGTCAGCGTTTTTCTCTCTCAAACCATGGAACGACAGCGTTTTTCTCTCTTGAACAATCGAACGTCAGCGTCGCAACGAAAAAAACAGCGCAAACGTTCAGTCTAGATATCTCTAGTCTGTGCGTACGGTCACTCCAAAGTGAAGGTGAATAGTCACGATCAAAACATTTCTGAAACATAGAGCTAAACACTCGACATTTTATATTGTAAATATCAATTATATGTTAATTGATTGTTATAATTTTGTCATACTTGTTAAATATTTTCTTAACCCATATTTAAATTGAAGTGGAGTTGGATGGTCAAACTGTCTGCCCCTCGACCGCATGGCTCCAAAAAAGTTTTCAACAATGTCTTGGCTAGGACGACTTGTTAGAATGTAATGCATCTAGTACTTTTCGAACAAATAGCCATACAAACCATCGAGGGATGCATTGTTGACTAAAATGACTTTTTGGAATGGCAGCTTATGGGCTTTGCCAACTATCTCCGTGCGTATAATCTCAGACATTTTAGCAAAATGCCTCGCTGGATTTCGATTTGTTTACCATAAGGCTGCGTCGTTTTGATAGAATTTGATGTTGACAATTTTGAGTTGAAGACGTCGAACCAATCATTAAGAAGTTTAAAAAGATCAGCGGTTTCGCATGCGTTCTCTACATCATACCCCACTGCAAAGCATCGTCTAATGGAGCTGGCGGTTGTATTGGAGAACAGTTGCGGTGCCAATTTGACCTTTTGTTTAGCGAGCGAACCAACATTGATGTGATTTTCCGTAATCTTGAATAATATCGACACATAGGACTAAGAACAGTGCCTAATTGCCTGTTGGACTGTCATCATAGTCAGTTTGTTTCCGTTGATGACTAATCCGGAGTCGATATAGTGGTTACGGACCAACTTTATCAGATGTGGGGTATCAGAAAAAACAAATATTTTCAATTCTTCATCCCCTGGATGGCTAAACCAGGTCTTTGCTGAAACAAAAAATAATTTAAATTTCTTTTTTTGTAGTAATACTTATAATATAATACTTACTCTCCGATATGCCAAGCTCTTTCCATAATCTTTGTTTTCCAGCGCCCAAATAAGAGACAATAGCTACTACGGGATAACCTCTTTTGTGTAGTTTCATTATTATTGTATATAGAGAATACTGGCTGTTTCCAAAAATTTTTCAAGCCACGAACTATGGCCAGTTGGACATAGTTACTTGGCTCATAAATAACATCTGCTGAGCTGTCATACTCGAAAGCAGCAGCAACATTCATTTCATCGAAGGACAAAACGCATAGCTTATCCACTTCGAGCATTTCTTCGTTTTCCATAAGGTCTATCACGACATCAAGGGTAGCTGCATTAATTTTAACATCTGCCAACCATCTATATAAAGTTGCCCGACTCGGCAAAGGAAATCCTTTTCTATATAGATGATTGTATGCACGAGGTCCCGCGGTATGAAGGCAAATAGCAGCAGACATGTCTGTTGCATTAAACGTGGCTCTTTTCCCTCCGCTCTTTAATATATTTATTTGGGTTTCGGTAAAAATTTTGCGTAGAGACTTTTCCAGTTCCTCATAGTCCTCAAGATCTGGCGTAAGGAATGAATTTCCTTCTCCATTAGACGAATCTTTTTTCTCAGGCTCTCGCTGTCCATATACATTGTACGATTTATCACTTTGTCCCTACATTACGAATACATTTAGGGTATTCACGACAACTTTCTTAATAGATAACCTGTTAAAAAATTAAATCTCCAACAACAAAATGCCTGGTTAAAATTCAATTTCAGTGTTGGTAAACATTTCAAACAGTGTGTGCCAGAATTTTAATATTTTGATGATAAAGCGCCACTATTTTATAAAGCACACTAAGCTGTCACTTCTACCTTGGTGGCAATGGAGTAGAGGATAAGGTGTGAGACTGATAGTCAACAAAACCTGAGTTCAAATTACGGTAAGGTGGGTCTATAATTAATTTTGTTTTTTGTTCTTTAAGAACCTTTTAACGATTGCAATTACATAAAATGCAATCACATATTATTTTAAGCCATTATCTTTTAATATATTTTAAATTTACGTAACATAAATTTTTTTCAATATAGTTGGCTCTGATTTATTGAGTTTTAATAATCAAGAAACTCTGTCGTTTTTTCTGGGCTAGGTGCAGCCGTACGTAAGCCATCAGGTGACCCTATCCGAACAGTACTACCTTTCGTTCCTACATATATAGTTAATCATCCGGCAGTCAGATTAGGGTAACCATCGGCCTACCTGATAGGCACATCAACACCAGACGTTCGCACATAATTTGTCAGCCATCGGCCAGGACTTTTCCGTCAACCATCCGGTTGTCCGATAATGGTCGCCATCGGCCTGGCTGATCGGCACAGCAATACCAGAATTTGTACACGAAATGCCAGCCATCCGCCAGGCGGTTTGGAGACAGCCATCGACCTGGACTTATCCGCCAACCATCCGGTTGTCCGATAATGGTAGCCATCGGCCTTGCTTATCGGCACAGTAATACCAGAACTTGTACAAAAAATGTCAGCTATTCGACAGCCAGTTTCTAGATAGCCAATTGCTTGGGTGTTTGTGTTATCCATGCGGCAGTCTGTTAAGGATAACCCTAAGCCTGTCTGATCCGCATGACAATATCAAAAGTTTGCATATGAAATGGCCTATCTCTGTACCACAGAAGCTTGAATTTTTTGTGCAAGAAAGAGAAAAAGACACAATTAAAACAGAATGATCTACTTAACCTAAAATTACATTGATATGATTGGCTTGTGTATTTTTTGACTTTTTGTGACTAGTGCATTAATATATTAGGTTACCCTTGTCGCACTAGGAAGTAAGAATTTAATAAATATCAAAAAAAATATCAAAAGAGAAAAAGACAAATTTCTGCGAATTTCCAAAGTCACCTCTTGTGAAGTACCATTGGTAAATGGTTATGACGTCAAAATCAACGCTCAATCATCACATTAGATGCGGGCAAAAAGCCGACGATGAAAAAAATACGTCTCACTGTTTTCTTCGATTAGAATAGCGAGATGCATTGTGTGTTCCTTCCAAAAGGAATTTTACATTAAAGTTATGCGCCATTTGCGTAATGCAAGACGAAGGAAAAGTCCGCTTTTGTGGCATTACAATGTTTTTTGCATCACAAAAATGAACCTGCTCATACATCGTTGCTTGTTAGTAATTTTTTGGTCAAAAACAACACAGTTTTCATGCCTCAGCTACCGTATTCCCTTTCATTCTGATTGCAAGAACCGACTGGAAGACTGGAACATTGTTTGCAGTCGGGCGTTCACATACGGATAACCAACTCAGTAGACTCCATTCAGCCGACGCGTCGTCACGTCTGACCGTTGCTTTAGTTTTATAAAATTTGAATATTCTTTCTGTTTCCAGTTTAAAGGTTGATGAACAATAACTACAATTTGTATATTTTTAAAAGTATCCAAGTTGTAAGTTCCCACTAGGAACTTTGTTAAATTTTTATTTCAAAATTAAATAGCACATTTGGATCAATCTATGATCATAGCGGCAGTGGCGTTGAGCTAAAGCATTTGACTGTAGAACGAATAGTCCCTAGTTCAAATCCCAGTGGGGGCAGGTCTATCAATATTAAAAAAAAAAAATATGAATGACAAAAACACAGAATTTTGTTTTTATACACTTGAAAAGTGTATATTAATTTTGCCCAGAAGTTTGTAACGCCTAGAAATATTAATTTCCGACCCCATAAACTATATATATTCTTGATCAGGACGACGATCTGAGTTCATTTCCGCTTGTCCGTCCGTCCGTCTGTCCGTCTGTCCGTCTGTCTGTCCGTCTGTCCGTCTGTCTGTCTGTCTGTCTGTCTGTTTCTACGCGAACTAGTCTCTCAGTTTTAAAGCTATCGAGCTGAAATCTTGCACAGAGTCTTCTTTTTACTGCACGCAAATAATATGTCGGAACCGGCCGGATCGGGTGACTATATCTTATAGCTGCCATAGGAACAATCGGTCTAATAATAAGTCTTTGTGAGAAAACTTTTTGATTTCCATCGTAGCGTCTCCAATCGTAGTATATATTAGTTTTATATGTTTCCACACAACTCTGAAAAACTTATCAAAATCGGATGACTATAGCATATAGCTGCCATAGGAACGATCGATCTAAGACCTAGTTTTAGTTAGAAAAACTTTTTTGTTTTCCATCGTAGCGTCACTTATCTTGGTACATGTTAGTTTTATATGCTTCCACATAATTCTGGAAAAATGCATATAACTGCCATAGGAACGATCGGTCGAAAAATAAGTTTTTGTGGGAAAAACTTTTTTGATTTCCATCGTAGCGTCTCCAATCGTAGTAAATATTTGTTTTATATGTTTCCACACAATTCTGAAAAAATTTTATCAAAATCGGATGACTATAGCATATAGCTGCCATAGGAACGGTCGGTCAAAAAAGTACTTCTAGTGCAGACGTTGTCACCCAAGACGTACACGGCCGAACACATTCGGCAAATTCACACAGACACGAGCCGAACACATGCCGAGCCCTTCGCAAAGAGAGTAAAAATCAAGCAAAGCCAATCAGTGCTCGCCTAGCCTTCAACAAGGTAGGTTCGAGCCGCTTTGCGTCGCATTATATTCGCACACCAATACACTCTCACTTTTTCGCCTCGCTCTTTGTGACTAAGGCTGTTCTAGTGAGAAAAACTTTTTTGTTTTTTATCCTAGCGTCCCCAATCTTGGTATATATTAGTTTGAGATGCTTTCACATAATTTTAAAAAACAATTATCAACATCGGATGACTATAGTATATAGCTGCCATAGGACCGATCGGTCGGAAAATGTGTTTTACTAAGAAAAGTTTTTTTTATGGTATCAAATTTTTATTATCAATTAATTAAAAATTTTTAATATTTCATATCTATATCCTATATATATTTTACCGGTTAAATCAGTTGGAGTAATCTTTTTCAAGTGTATTAGAACTTCGGCACAGTCGAAGTTAGCTTTGCCTTCTCGTTTCTTTTGATTTGGTCTTTTGTTCGATACAACCGACTGCCCGATGAACAGTCTATTCCGCCTGCCATATTCCTAGCCCGAACCGCCTGCCATACGGTTAGTTATTTGCGGCGACCGCCTGGCAGTACCTTACGGATTTGAGGACATCCCATATAAAATCTGGTATGGGAGCTGGTAAGGTGGGCGCCGGTCGCAGTCAGAACCCGGCTGCCATTCTCCAGGCGGGCGGCGACTCAAAATACTACAGGGAATTAACTCAAAAGTGTGTTCACGACAGATGAAGATTAAATATTATTTTTCTATAGGTTATCAAATAAGCAAGTTTTCGTGAATACCCTAATTATACATACGTTTTAATTTTAACATGGTTAGCTTACTCTGTTTGCGTGCTCGAATCGGCGTAGCCTAATTTTAAAATTTTTGGTTCAGGCTTTGCTTATTTTTGCGGAACAGCATTTAAGATCAGTCGCCTTCTTTTCATAATCTGCCCATTCTTTGGTGCCGACTTCCACTGCGAAGCATTAAAATGCGTGTCGCACAGTTTTTAATTCTCACCAAGGCTGCACCCCAAAGTCTGCTCTCACAACGTTTTCCTAATTAAACATTTCGGGTCTTCATAAATTTTACACCTTGCACGTGCTTGCGGGAAAAACAGCCAAAACATTTTTAATTTTTCCTGTTCACACGTAAGGGTTAAGATTTTTCCAAACAATTCGCCCGCACACAACCTCTCACTTCAACAAGCAAGCACACCCACAGAAAAAGCAAATCGTAAAAATGAATACAAGCATAGTTAATTATACTCTGTACCGAAGGTACACAGAGTATATTGGGTTTGTGCAAATGTATGTAACAGCCAGAAGGAAGCATCTCCGACCCTATAAAGTATAAATATTCTTGATCAGCATCAACAGCCGAGTCGATATAGCCATGTCCGTCTGTCCGTCTGTCTGTCCGTCTGTCCGTATGAACGAAGAGATCTCAGAGATGGTAAGAGATAAAGGTTTGAGGTGTATGGAACATATATTTCTTATACTTGCAGGCAGATCAAGTTTAGTTTTGATTTTTGCCACGCCCCCTGCCTCCCCCGCACATTGAAAAAACTTAATATCTTCCACAATTTTGGAGTTAGGTTCGAACAACCTTCTAGACATATATTCTACTCATCATTTCTTATCAAGCCCCCATACATCGTTTTCCGATCAGATGTACAATAGTGGCGCTATATGTAAAAGAAAATTTAATGCAACGACAACAACAACACGGCAGCCAATGGTAGAACTTACGAGAAAGAGAGAGCGAGAGGGCAATAGCTTACTGGTAATTTCCCAATTGGAATTGGCTTGACAGCATTAGCTAACTGGCTTGCGCCGCTTGCAGTTTCCCCCGTCCCTTCTTTCCAATAGATATTTGTGTAAGGAGGCAAAGACCAAGTATAAGAGGAGCGATGCAATTAAGATGGCCTGCGGTCAGAAATCACGCGTTATTCCCGCGTGACTAATATAGATACGTTTATAATTTTACGAGTTATGTACTAGGGTAATTCTACTCATCATTACTTATCGAGCCCCCATACATCGTTTTTCAACCAGATGAACGATAGTCGAAAGAGTTACCACCCCCAGATTTTGAAAAACCCTCACACTTTAACACGTTTACATACAAATAGGTACAGAGTATATTACAGTCGGGCTTGACCGACTTTCTTACTTGTTTTACTATGCTGTTTTTATACCTTTGCAGAGGGTATATTAAAATTGTCGCGATGTTTGTAACGATGTCATACCCATCGGAATGCTTCTGGGGCTGCCAAATTGTGCGACTAAAACAGCTGATTCAATTCCGATGGAGTAGGAGCAGATTAATTGTTTGTATTTTTTTTGACCATACCCATCGGAATGTCAGCAACAATTTTGGCCGTAAAAAAGAAAAAAAAAAATATAAGGCTAACATCGGCTACGCCGATGTTTTAAATACCCTTGCAGTTTTTGAAAGTCGCTACCATTGTTAACAAAAAAGTTTTTCTCACTACAACTAGTTTTTTGACCGACCGTTTATATGGCAGCTATATGCTATAGTCATCCGATTTTGATAAATTTTTTCAGAATTGTGTGAAGGGGTATAAAACTAATATATACCAAGATCGGTGACGCTTCGATGGAAAACAAAAAAGTTTTTCTCACTAGAACTAGTTTTTTGACTGACCGTTTATATGGTAGCTATATGCTATAGTCATCCGATTTTAATAATTTTTTTTGGAATTGTGTATAAGCATATAAAACTAATATAAACCAAGATTGGTGACACTACGATAGAAAACAAAAAAGTTTTTCTCACTAGAACTAGTTTTTTTACTGACCGTTTATATGGCAGCTATATGCTATAGTCATCCGATTTTGATAAATTTTTCCAGAGTTGTGTGAAGGGGTATAAAACTAATATATACCAAGTTTGGTGACGATTCAATAGAAAACAAAAAAGTTTTTCTCACTAGAACTAGTTTATGGACCGATCGTTCCTATGGCAGCTATATGATATAGTCATCCGATCCGGCCGATTCCGACAAATGTGCAGCCTATGTGTATTTAAAGACTTTTTGCAATGTTTGGTCAAAATAGCTTTAAAACTGAGGGAGGAGATAGCATAGAAACAGACGGACGGACAGACGGACATGGCTATATAGACTCAGCTCGTCATGCTGATCAAGAATATATATAGTTTATGGGGTCGGAGATGCTTCCTTCTATGCGTTACAAACATCGTGACAATTTTAATATACCCTCTGCAAGGGTATAAAAAAGCTGGCACTTGTTGAGGCCGTCCACCTAAACCCAATACCTTGGGATTTGACGGACAAAAAGCACTTTGATGCGATTTTGGCCAAATTGGCATGGAAAAATGTGGCTGCGGATATGAATAAAGATGGAGAGTTATAATGGCAATTACATCAAATCACATAAAATTAAATAAACATATGTATTTATGTATGAATTTCAGCGAATGATTGCAAGGTGGCCTGGAAGTTGCTGCGAGACAGCTACAGATATCACCAAAAGGTGGCAGTAAAGAAGCTGACCAAGAGTGGAAGTGCCGGGGGCGTCGCATTAGCGCAGCCAAAAATCAACGAAGCTGTGGATTGGGAATTTGCGCAAGCTATTTCCTTCTTGCCTGAGATGTCCACCCAGAGGCGGTAGGTTAAAATATGCAAAATAGTTTTTATACCCTTGCAGAGGGTATATTAAAATTGTCACGATGTTTGTAACGCAGTGAAGGAAGCATTTCCGACCACATAAAGTATATATATTCTTGATCAGCATGACGAGCTGAGTTCATTTCCGTCTGTCCGTCTGTCCGTCCGTCCGTCCGTCTGTCCGTCTGTCCGTCTGTCCGTCTGTTTCTATGCTATCTCCTCCCTCAGTTTTAAAGCTATCTTGACCAAACTTTGCAAAAAGTCTTTAAATACAAATACGCTGCACATTTGTCGGAACCGGCCGGATCGGATGACTATATCATATAGCTGCCATAGGAACGATCGGTCCAAAAACTAGTTTTTGTAGGAAAAACCTTTTTATTTTCCATCTTAGCTGCACCAATCGTGGTATATATTAGTTCTATACGCTTCTACACAATTCTGGTAAAATTTATCAAAATCGGATGACTATAGCATATAGCTGCCATATAAACGGTCGGTGCAAAAACTAGTTCCAGAAAGAAAAACTTTTTTGTTTTCCATCGTAGCATCACCAATCGTGGTATATATTAGTTTCATATACTTGCACATAATTCTGGAAAAATTTATCGAAATCGGATGACTATAGCATATAGCTGCCATAGGAACGATCGGTCTAAAAACTAATTCTAGTGAGAAAAACTTTTTTGTTATCAATGGTAGCGCCTTTCAAAAACTGCAAGGGTATTTAAAACATCGGCGTAGCCGATGTTAGCCTTCTATTTTTAGATTTTGCACTTATATTAAAATATTATTATTCCTACAGTACGTATAGTTCTGCTTTCGAGGACATAGCGTCAACCAGCAATGCTGTCGCGGATGATTCGTCGGCAAGTTTGTTTCCGCTCGAGTCCAATAACTCGGAAATTGAGGAGTTGGACAGCGGGAACAATTTAGATGAAGGAGATGTGGAGTTCGACGCAAGCATATCTCTGGATGCGTCATCGTACTCGTATGTAAGTATAATGATCATTTTAAAAGCAACGTCATATTAAACAATTACTTTTACAGCGTACCAAGCCGAAAAAAAATCAAAGGACTGACGGGCCTTCAACGTCCCAGGAAGTGTGTGGCATGCAGGGTACTTTTTTGTCGCAGCACTCTGAGCTTATTTCGCGTCCTCCTCCGATGGCTCCTACACCTCCACAACATCGTGGGATTCTGCAATATTGGGACGGTATGCTGAACGAATTGCCACTGGAGAAAGCTAGAGAAGCTGAAGAAGCCGTGACGAAGCTTCTCTGGGAGCACCTTAGAGCCGCAAAGTAGGATAAGAAATAGATTTTAAGATAGTTCATAAGACACAGAAGAAAAAAAAATTAAATAAATAAATGGAGAAAAATATAATTAAAATTATTTATTTATTGAATGACAAGGAACATAGCCAGCTTCACTGTTAACATATTCTTCAATATTATTCCGGACATACTTAGGATAGTCCTGAGGTCGGCCACGGCCACAGCACTATGGTCCAGAGGACGAGTTTTAAGGCATTAATTCAAAAAATAGAGTTACAGACCTCAAACTTTGCACATTGTGTTTTTTTAGAAAGATAAGTATGTAAAAAAAATTTTGAGTCTGTGCGACCACGCCCTCTATTGCCTCCCATACAAACCAATTCGTTGTGTTATTAGTAGAAATTGAGTATGACGCTGAATTCAAACAATATATTTACATTTACTTCAGGAATGACTTAAATATCTATATATATATGTGTATGTATATGTTATATATGGGTTTTGTCTTAAACATTATCTTCTTCTTCTTCTTCTTCTAGTATTAGAGAGCATCCTTCGTTCAGGTCCTCATCCGAATCACAATCAGATTGCAATTCCTTTTCAAATGGGATGTTGTTCTCAGCTGACGGCAGCTCCAGAAGGCTTAATACTTCTTTGGGAATTGGTTTTTTTGTGTTCCCTTTCCTTTAAACCGACACTAGATAGCAACGGATCCGAGGAATCGATCGCCCTGTGGAAAATGTCAGTCATAGTATTGATTCGACTATTTTTCCTTGCTTGTGAGAGTCGGTCTTTTTTGTAAATTTTATTTCGGGATTCTGAAGCATTTTCGCCTAAGCATCCTAGTGGAACTAATGTCGAATTATTTATTTGAAAACCGTGGACTAATACTTTGTGAATTGTTGGTGACATTGGGTACCACGGGTATTTATGCATATATAAACAAAACGCTTTCTCACAAAAAGTTCGAAATTTTTATACACTTGAAAAGTGTATATTAATTTTGCCCAGAAGTTTGTAACGCATAGAAATATTCATTTCCGACCCCATAAACTATATATATTCTTGATCAGGACGACGAGCTGAGTTCATTTCCGCTTGTCCGTCCGTCCGTCTGTCTGTCTGTCCGTCTGTCCGTCTGTCTGTCTGTCTGTTTCTACGCAAACTAGTCCCTCAGTTTTAAAGCTATCGAGCTAAAATTTTGCACATAATCTTCTTTTTACTGCACGCAACTAATATGTCGGAACCGGCCGGATCGGATGACTATATCATATAGCTGTCATAGGAACGATCGGTCGAAAAATAAGTCTTTGTGAGAAAAACTTTTTTGATTTCCATCGTAGCGTCACCAATCGTAGTATATATTAGTTTTATATGTTTCCCCACAATTCGGAAAAAATTGATCAAAATCGGATGACTATAGCATATAGCTGCCATAGAAACGGACGGTCAAAAAAATACTTCTAGTGAGAAAAACTTTTTTTTTTCCGTCGTAGCGTCCCCAATCTCTATATATATAAAAGAGTTTGTCCTGACTGACTGACTGATTGGCAATCAACGTGGAGCCTGAATGGTAAGAGATAGAAAGCTGAAATTTTCACAGAAGTTTCCATATGAGTTGAAAGTGAGCACTAAGGCGGGGTTTTGGAAAATTCCACCCCTAAGGGGTGGAAAACTCCCGGAAAAGCTACTATGGGGAAAATTTTGTTTTTCATCCGATTGACTTGAAATTTGGTTTGTAACTAAAGTAAGCGAAATAATTGGACACCTGTTTCCCCGATTCCGGAAAATCCGCCCACAAGGAAAATGGCCGGAAAATTCTTCATGGAAAAAACTATTTTTCATCCGATTGACTTCAAACTCGGTTTGTGAGGATTGTAAGCAGAATAATAAGACTTGAGATTTTCCGATGTTGGAAAATCCGCCCGAAAAGTCGGGAAATTTCCGGAAAATTCCATATGGAAAAAACTATTTTTCATCCGATTGGCTTCAAACTCGGTTTGTGAGGATAGTAAGCAGAATAATTTGACTTGAGATTTTCAAATGTTGGAAAATCCGCCCGAAAAGTCGGGAAATTTCCGGAAAATTCCATATGTAAAATACAATTTTTCTTTCGATTGGCTTCAAACTCGGTTTGTAAGGATAATATGCTAAGTAATTGGACATGAGATATTCAAATGTTGGAAAATCCGCCCACAAAGAAAATACCCGGAAAATTCTATATGAAAAAGTATTTTTGATCCGATTGACTTCAAACTCGGTTTGTAAGTATAGTATGATAAATAGTTAGGAATGTGATTTTTCGATGGTGTAGTGATAGTATACAAAATAAGTTGAAATGAGATTTTCCGATGTTGAAAAATTCGACCCAAGAGTGGGGAAATGCCTGGAAAATTCTATATTGTTAAACCTATTTTTAATCCGATTGGCTTCAAAATGGGTTTGTGAACACATGATAGAAAATAATTAGACATTTGATTTCTCGGTGGTGGAATTTCCGCCCACAGGCAAGAATAATGGTGGGCGTATTTCGGTTCAGTGACAATGGCTATTTGTGAGCCGGTCTGAATAAAATTCGTTTTGTAAGCTCTAGGGTCAGAATAAATGGAAACACGTGTTTTTTTATTTCGGGAAGTTCACTGCTAAGGTTGGAATATGGGTGCGGGGTGGGTTTTTAGCCGATATGTATTAAATTTGGTTTGAAAGCCCTCTGGGTCAATTAAATAGGATAAAGTTTTTAGCTTTGCGCATACTCACCCTCAAGGTCGGATAATGGGTTTGTACGCTCAATGGGCCAAATAGATGGAAAATAATTTTCTCAATTCTGAAGGTCGGAAAATGGGGGGCGGGGGTGGGATCATTGCTAAACGATTTTTTTTTCATCATACTGATGGTGGCGAAGCGAAGCGCGCCGGGTTATATGCTAGTCTTAATATATATTAGTTTTATATGCTTTGACACAATTCGGAAAAAATTTATCAAAATCGGATGACTATAGCATATAGCTGCCATAGAAACGGACGGTCAAAAAAATACTTCTAGTGAGAAAAACTTTTTTTTTTCTATCGTAGCGTCTCCAATCTTGGTATATATTAGTTTTATATTCTTTCACATAATTTCGAAAAAATTTATCAAAATCGGAGGACTATAGCATATAGCTGCCATTGGACCGAACGGGGAAAAGTTATTAAATAGCGATAAAAAATGACATATATTAGTACAAACAGATGTAATTAGTTTTTGTCAGCAGGCGTCAGGTCGTTAGTTTTATTCCACGAAATACAAGGGACGCATGTTAATTTTCTATAAAAAACACATAAATTGGACAATAAACAAAACACGAACACTAAGACAACACATAAATAGACTATATTCAGTAAAAAATACTTACTTTGATCGTCAATTTCCATTACTATCTAGAGTTTGTTCGGACAAAGAATATTTATTTTCACGCAAAAAAGTAAACAAAGCAATTTGGCGCGCATTTCTTATTCCCAAACAGCTGTTCGATTGCGTGGTTTTGAAAGCTCATAAAAAGCTTCAGTGAAGCTTTTAAAGCTTTTTTGTTTTGTTTTGTTTATGTTTGATGTATTAACTTTAAGAATTTTTAATCAAAAATACCAGGGACCGAAAATAACAGTTATGGAAGTGAAAAAAATTACCACGAAATATGGATCCCCTGATAAAATGAAATACACGAATCTTCATAATTTTTAATGGCGAGTCATTAAATGGGATAAATTTTTATTTGCAATTTTTATCACAAAAAAATTTTGAAATTGTTATATTATAATTTTTAAATAAAAATTTTGTTTTAACTGTTAAATGGTAATTTTATATAAAAATTTTTGAATAACAGTTAAAACTAATTTTTATTATAAAATTTAAATTAATTTTATTTTGTAATTTTTATAATAAAAATTACTTTTTAATTGTTATGAAAAAATTTTTATTATAAAAATTTTTTATAAAAAATTACTTATCTAGTAGGCGTTTGTAAATCAAAGATTGTCTTTGATAGAAGGAAACAAGATTTACCTAAACCTACTAGATTAGTAATTTTTATAAAAATTTTTATAATAAAAATTTTTTCATAACAATTAAAAAAGTAATTTTTATTATAAAAATTACAAAATAAAATTAATTTAAATTTTTATAATAAAAATTAGTTTTAACTGTTATTCAAAAATTTTTATTTAAAAATTACCATTTAACTGTTAAAACAAAATTTTTTTTTAAAAATCATAGAATAACGATTATTTTTAAATTTTTATTTAAAAATTAGAAAATAATTGTTATTTCAAAATTTTTATCCAAAAAGTTATAACAGTTACGGTCCCTGAAAAATACAAATCATTAACATGAAAATTTCGAACTTATGCCAAAAAATATCGACTGCTGGACCATAGTGCACAGGAAGAAAGAGGTGAAAGTGCTGTGCTTCTGGTAGTAGAGAATCCTGTACTGCACCATACGGATTGGGACATGTACGCATCAAAAAATTGTGGAGCAAACAACATGCTGCAACAATTTGTTGTGCTTTGTTTGGATTACAAAGCAAGGTGCGTTGTACAGCAATCCACCTAGAACAGAGAATGCCGAATGTATTCTCTATATTACGACGGGCTCTACTCAGCCAATAATTAAAAATCCTTTCGTCCACACTCAGGTTTCGTGAACCGTATGGCTTCATGATGCGCTTATGAAGGGGGAATGCGTCATCTCCGACAATATAATATGGAGTTGGTACTCCATTAAGAATTCTTTCCTCCGGAAACTGCATACTTCCAGCTAATAAGGCTTGTCCAAGCTTGCAATGGGAAATGCATTCATATCAAAACGATGGAATGAAAGCCCTAAAGTTAAATAAAATATGTTATTGTTTTCAGTGGTTTGCTTATTATTCACTTTCTTACCTTATAGTTGTAGAAAGCGTTTCCACTATTGGGTGGTGCCTTTATTGCTACATGCTTTCCGTCAACTGCACCAATGCAGTTCGGAAAGTTCCATTGAGTCTCGAAGGCTTCAGCCCACCTCAACATATTACGTGGGTTTCATTTTGGTAGTTCCCCACATAGCGCAGCACAAACGCCACGGCACACCCGACAAATTATAACGCCCAAATGTTGTTTGGATATCCGGTAAGTCGATCCGATGTGGCGCTGCAAATCTCCCGATGCAAGATAACTAATAAAATAATCTATTTAAAATGAATGTTTGTATTTTTGCTAAGCTAACTTACTCCAGAACAATGGCCAACTTAGCCTTGGGCGGAATTGCGCCTGGGCGAGTGTTTTTCTTCGGAACCAAGTGCTGCTCCAACATTCCAAAAAGGCAATTAAAGTTGCTCTCCATCATATGGAAATTTTCGAAAAAAAAAACGGCTGGGTTCTGCGTCATGTTTTCAAACTATAAAATGTTTATAAAACATAGTGATATGAATAGAAGAATGTATTAATAAATTGTACTTACATCGATAGCAAACCTTCCTTTATTGCCTCTTCCCTGCAAATATGGGTTGACCCAAAATTTACGACGCTGGCTCCGTGCCCCCGCAATATGAAAAAACCGTATATCTCCCACAATTTTGAAAATAGATTGTTCGAACCTTCTAGACATATATTTAAATCATCATTACCTATCGATCCGCCATACATCATTTTTCGATCAGATGAATGATAGAAAAGTTCCCGCCCCCGCAATTTGAACGAGAGCGTAAGTTGAAGTCGGCCCTGCTCGACTTCGATATACCCGTTACTCAGGTTAAGGTTGCCCAAATTTCGGGAGATATGAGGAATTTTTCATATTGCGGGGGGCGGTAACTCTTCAATCGTTCCTCTGATCGAAAAATGATGTATGGCGGATCGATAGGTAATGATGATTAAAATATATGTCTAGAAGGTTCGAACAATCAATTTTTAAAATTGTGGGAGATATGAGTTTTTTTCATATTGCGGGGGGGGGGGGGCGTGGCAAAAATTTGAAACAAACTTGATCTGCGTGCAGAAGATACAAGTCTACACTGAAAAAATGGTAGCTCTAGCTCTTATAGTTCCTGAGATCTAGGTGTTCATACAGACAGACAGACAGACGGACAGACGGACATGTCTATATCGACTCGGCTATTGATGCTGATCAAGAATATATATACTTTATGGGGTCGGAGATGCTTCCTTCTGCCTGTTACATACATTTGCACGAACTTAGTATACCCTTTTTACTCTACGAGTAACGGGTATAAAAACCCTCACACTTTAAAGTTATCAGTTACATACAAACAGGTACAGATCCCATGGGGGGGGGGTCCGGACCCGAAAACCCCCCCCGTGGATCCGCCACTGGTGTCAGTGTTTGTAACAATAAATTAGAAACTATAAGTAACTGGGCTGCTGTAAATGGATTAAGTCTCAACCCTTCAAAATCAAAATGCCTAATTATTTATAAGAAAACAGTAGACACAACACGGTTGGCTAAGCTTACCATTGGTGGATCCTCTATCGATTATGTGGACCATGCTTCCAACCTTGGAATACAGTTTGACAATACTCTATCGTGGAACTATCATGTAGCACAGGCGACAGGAAAAACCTATGGTATGCTTAGGCAACTGTCCATAAGAAGAAACTGCCTGCCAAGAAACATAAAGCTTACTATTGCAAAAACGTGCCTAATACCGACACGGTTTTATGGAGTTGAAATTTTCGGCAGCTGCGATGGTAGCAGCATGCACAAATTACGAGTGGCTTTTAACTCCATTGCCAGATACATATTTGACCGTAAATCTAATGACCATATAACACAATTCGCCAATAACATTTTTGACCTAAATCTAAAATCATGGATATGCCTTAGTATTCTTATTCTATTACATAAAATTATAATCGATCGAGAACCGGCGTACCTTTTTGAATTAATTAATTTTGCAGCCTCAAAAAGAACACAAAATCTAATATAACCAAGAATACAATTGTCACGCTCTGAAAATCAATTCTTTGATACCGCGGCTCGTAGGTGGAACGAACTCCCACATGATCTTAAAGTTATTAGGAACGCAACATAGTTTAAAAATAATCTAACTACACACCTACAAAGACAAAATTCTTAAAATTTATGTAAACCCAACCAAATGTATTGTATAAGTAAATCAATGTTTAGAAATAAGTTAGGATACATTTTATGTCAATTACACTTAATCCTATGTGACCAAATTAATTAATGAGTACACAGTATTTGTAGCTTTAGGATAAATTTAATAATAAATACATTATTTTTTTTTTTTTTTTAATTTATTTAGTTTACAAAATTTAGGGCTAAGTATTTACTAACTAAATAACAGTAACTTAAATTTTATACTTAAACTAGTCTCCAAACGAGCGCTCTGTTTAAATTTTAATTTGTTTTCCCTTTTCAGGATTTAATATGTATCTAAAACTAATCAATTTTCTTTTATTAATGGGGTTGCAATGAAAACTATTATGAAAAACATTGCCTAAAAGTATTATATGGTTATGATAAAAGAAGGAAAAGAAAAAAGAAAAATAAACTATTGTCTCTCATTTGAGATCCACCAACACTTGTTCCTAATTAGGTTGCTTATATGTTTGTCTCTGTGTGAGATTGATGTATCAAATCTTTTGTTCGTATTTGTTAGTACTTGTTCGGTGACGGATTTTTTATTAGCTCTCCTATATATGTGGTACATTATAGGTATGCCGTCTGAGTTTTGGATGTAGTGGTTTTGTCTAAATTTTTTTGGAATGACTATAAGCTTAGCGGTTTTCCATTGTGGTGGAAAATAAGAGTTATTTAGCATATTGTTGAAAAGTGAACAGTATTCTAAAATCAATTCAATTGGAAGGTGTTTTATAACTGTGTTGGGAATGTGATCTATACCAGAAGATAGCTTGTTTTTGAGATGGGAAATAATGTCCACTAGGTCACTTGGTGTAACAAAGTAGCATTCTGTCTGTGTTTGGTTTATGGCGTTAGCTTTATTAGCAGGTGAAAATGATGTTTTGGTCATTTGTATGCTGTCAAATCTAGTTTTTATATCTAAAAACTGATCAAAGCATTGCTGGACCTGAGAATGGACTATGTTATTCGGTATATTCTGCTTTGCAGAATGTATTGATTGAAAGTGAAAGCCGATTACGTCAGTCAGTTCTTCATCTTTTCTTAGTACATAGCAATTATTTACAGGGTTATTTTCTATATGATTAGGGTCTAGACCAGCATCTAGTATAGGACTTAGATAAGTGTGTGGGATATTTATGTGACTAAGGGTCTTTTCATTTTTTTTTAGAAAGTTTCTTTTGACTATTGTAAATTTGGATGGGTTGCTAGGTGTCAGATGATCAAGTTTCTTTTTGAGTTGGGTGTACAGATTCTTACGAATATTTTCTTCTATTAATTATACCCTTGCAGAGGGTATATTAAAATTGTCACGATGTTTGTAACGCAGTGAAGGAAGCATTTCCGACCACATAAAGTATATATATTCTTGATCAGCATGACGAGCTGAGTTCATTTCCGTCTGTCCGTCTGTCCGTCCGTCCGTCCGTCTGTCCGTCTGTCCGTCTGTCCGTCTGTCCGTCTGTTTCTATGCTATCTCCTCCCTCAGTTTTAAAGCTATCTTGACCAAACTTTGCAAAAAGTCTTTAAATACAAATACGCTGCACATTTGTCGGAACCGGCCGGATCGGATGACTATATCATATAGCTGCCATAGGAACGATCGGTCCAAAAACTAGTTTTTGTAGGAAAAACCTTTTTATTTTCCATCTTAGCTGCACCAATCGTGGTATATATTAGTTCTATACGCTTCTACACAATTCTGGTAAAATTTATCAAAATCGGATGACTATAGCATATAGCTGCCATATAAACGGTCGGTGCAAAAACTAGTTCCAGAAAGAAAAAACTTTTTTGTTTTCCATCGTAGCATCACCAATCGTGGTATATATTAGTTTCATATACTTCCACACAATTCTGGAAAAATTTATCGAAATCGGATGACTATAGCATATAGCTGCCATAGGAACGATCGGTCCAAAAACTTGTTCTAATGAGAAAAACTTTTTTGTTTTCCATCGTAGCGTCACCAATCGTGGTATATATTAGTTTTATATGCTTCCACACAATTCTGGAAAAATTTATAAAAATCGGATGACTATAGCATATAGCTGCCATATAAACGGTCGTACCAAAACTAGTTCTAGTGCGAAAAACTTTTTTGTTTTCCATCGTAGCGTCACCAATCGTGGTATATATAAGTTTTATATGCTTCCACACAATTTATGAAAAATTTATCAAAATCGGGTGACTATAGCATATAGCTGCCATATAAACGGTCGGTGCAAAAACTAGTTCCAGAAAGAAAAACTTTTTTGTTTTCCATCGTAGCATCACCAATCGTGGTATATATTAGTTTCATATACTTGCACATAATTCTGGAAAAATTTATCGAAATCGGATGACTATAGCATATAGCTGCCATAGGAACGATCGGTCTAAAAACTAATTCTAGTGAGAAAAACTTTTTTGTTATCAATGGTAGCGCCTTTCAAAAACTGCAAGGGTATTTAAAACATCGGCGTAGCCGATGTTAGCCTTCTATTTTTTTTTGATTAGTTTTAGTCTAGCTTTAAGCAGTATTACAGAGTTTTGTGGGAGATTTATTTGTAGACGGTTGTGTTGTTTTATGAGAGTAAGTATTTTTGATTTTTCAGCAAGAAGTTTTTTAATGATTGTGGCTTTGGTGAGGTTCTCAATAGGACTAGTGTATTTTGTTTTTGGTACATTTTTCTCTATCGCTTTAATAATAATATCGTTAAGCTTATCAATATGTTGATCAATTTCTTGATTGTTCAAGTTTTTGTCGTTTGGGGTTGGGTTCCCGTTTTGAAGGAATGTTTTGCATGATCTTTGAAACCTAAACCAATTAGTTCTTTTATAGTCTAGCATAGATTTTTTTGTGTCCTCTTCTATAAGGTTAAAAAGATTTGTGTTATCTTGGCTAGATACTATAATTTCGATTGCGGAATGGTCGCTATCATAGTTTAAACATTTCAGACAGTTTAATGAGTCATAATTTTTTTCTACTTCAAGTCTGTAGTCAGCGATACATAAGTCAAGAAATGACATAGAATTTTCGTAAGATGGGGTTACAGATGCGTACAAACTGCATCTGAATTTTAGTTCGTTGAGGTTAAGCCAGTCTTTTAGTGCGACGCCTTTTGAGTTGTTAGTATTATTTCCCCAAGAACTGTGCTTGCTGTTTAGGTCCCCGGCCAGAACGTAGTAATGGTTTGGATTTTGTAGGTTTAATTCTTCGAAGATTACATTGAGTTCTGTTTTGAAATAGGCATTATTGTTCCCTGAAGGATAGTATGCCGCAATTACATATAGACAGTTACTTTGAGCCATTTTTAGTTTATTTATGCAAGTTTCCATTGTCGTTAAGGAATCTATTTTGAAATTGTAATATTTGCTAAATTTAATCTTATTTTTAATAAGTATTGCAACACCTCCTCCGCGTGATGAGTCTTTTCTATCTTTTCTTATAAGGTTATAATCGGCAAAGCTTAGATTATGTTTTGGGTTTAATTTCGTTTCGTTTAGAAGTATGATGTCAGGGTTGTGTTCTTTTAGAAATTTACTTAATTCTAGTCTTCTACTTATGTTAATCAGGGAATTTACATTGAGGGATATTATTCTCAATGTGTCAGGATGTGTATTGTTAGTACATTGACCTAAATTCATGCTGAGTCTATTATGTTGCAGATAGAATCTAGTCGAGCCGCTTGGGCTTGAAATTGTTCCTGGAGGAGGAGAATCTGTTTGCTTAATGTTAACATGTTGTTTTTAATTTCATCCAATACTGAATTAACTGACGGTTCTTTTAGTGTGTTAGAAAAATTACTGGTGTTTCTGGCGGCGGAAGCAAAACTTATGTTTGGATTCACAAATGTTGATGAAGAGTTATTTCTGTTTGCCAAGTTTTGTTTCCTAAGCCTTAGCTTGTTTTGGAGTTCCCTGTATCGTTCACATCCTCTATAGGAGGCTGGATGACCTGGTTTTTGACAAATTGCACAGAAAAGTTTATCGCTTTCGATGACGTCGAGTTGAAGTAGTGGGCAGTTCTCATTTTTGTGGGGCTGGCTGCATTTGATCGGTGTCAGGTAGCAGTTGGACGCGCTGTGGAAGAAGTTCTGGCAGTTTCGACATTGGGGAATATCTGGTCTTCGTAGGTGTTCCCAGGTTATACAGTGGTACAAAATTGTGTTGATAGATTTAAGTTCGTTGGGATTACTATCCGCGCTAATTTGAACCATAAAGAATGGAAGTGTGATTTTTCGCTCTCTCGAGTTTTTTGTGAAAAACTGTGATACTTTTAGTATATTCAGGTTTTCTTTATTATGGCTTTTCAGTTCACTTAGGATTTCTCCTGGGTCTGTGTTGCCATTAAGGCCTTTCATTAGATAGGTTTTTGTTTTCAAGGTTTTTGGTGTGTATGAAAAAAATTTTGCGTCTGCTTTCTCTAGCTGACCGCGCACTCTTGAGTAGTCGTTTAGATTGCTCAAAAACACTGCTATTTTGTTTTGATTATATTCTTTAATTTTAAATTCCTTTATGTTTAGACCGTCTTTAATTAGTTTAATTATTTCTTTAGTGTCTATGTTGAATATATTTATGGGTGGAATATGTTTATTGTTGTTTTTATTTGATAGTTTACAGTTGTTATTGTTGGTTGATTCCTCTTTGTTTGAGGAATTGGCTGCTGCACTCGTAGAAGCATTGATCGCTTGGGCCGAATTTATTGTTTGCACATTTTCGCTTATCTTTGGAGCATTGTTTTTGCTATGTACATGTTTTCCGAAGTTTGTAAGTATGTCATTGTCACATTCTAGCTCTTCTATCTCTTCGTCGAGGAGAAGAGCGTAGTAATTGTTTTTAAGAGACTTAGACATGGTAGAGTCTGAGTCATTCATGTTTTTTCTTTTTCTTGTTACGTCACTGGACACATGTTGATTTTGCATTGTTATTAATAAATTGTTTTGAGCATGTCGCTCATTTATTGATGGAGGGGCCCCCTCAATGATGAGGTTTGTTTTTTCCCCGTTGACTCGAAAAAAATTCAGACAAAGTTTTAAACAATGGTTTTAACACGCGCGGTAATAAGCAAAGTTTTGGTCTCTGTAACACGTCTTGCTCGCATCACAGTCAATCACAAACCTTAATAATAAATACAAATACAAATGTGCTTCCAGTTACATACAAGTGCATGTACATTGTTCATACATATGTGATACATGGGTTGCTATTTAAGTTTCTGGCCTAGGTCACTTCTAGCCATTTTAGAACCAACTAGCCTTTTCCCAAAAAAAGTTTGGACTTTTATCGATAAAAGCTCCATACAACTCTTTCATGTGTGACCTCGTTTGATATCGATTAACGATTACCGTGAGATAAAAGCATCCCTTGGCATTTCTTCCACCAGCATACATTCGATATTGCATAGGTGTTCATGCAATAAGCGTAAAAAGGGTTGTTCTCGTTGGATCCCGCACAATTTGACAATCGCTCAAAAAAGGCTCATGTGGATTGGTGCAAAGAAATTTTGAAAAAATATAACCGCGGCTTACCAAAAGACGTTTATAGAATCTTCACAGGTGACGAATCATGAATCTATGCCTAAGAGCCCGAAACAAAACAGCAATCGACCGTGTGGGTCTTCGAAGACGAGCCAAATCCAACGAACGTCGTTTGTGGAAGAAGCACTTCGAAGTAAGTCGTCGCCTGTTTCTTCGGTAAAACTGGTCATGTGGCGACTGTTCCGCTTGAGCAACGTAGGACTGTCAATTCTGAGTGGTACACCACAATTTGTTTGCCTGAAGTCTTCGGAGAAATTCGAAAATCGAACAAGAGAAGACAGATCATTGTTCACCATGACAATGCGAGCTCTCACACAGCTCACACCAGCGCCTTTTGACCGCCCAAAACGTCGAATTGATGGGTCATTCGCCGTACAGCCCTGACTTGGCACCCAATGACTTATTTTTATTCCCGCACATCATAGGAAAAATGTGTGGTCAACGATTTTCGTCGCCAGAAGATGCTGTTGAAGAGTTCAAAAACCATGTTTTGGAGGTGTCTCAATCGGAGTGAAAAAAGTGCTGCGTCAAATGGTTTGAGCGCATGCAAAAGTGTATAAATCTTGCTGGAGAATATTTTGAAAAACAATAAAACCATTTTTGATCATAAATATTCGCGATTTTATTATTAGGCCAGAAATATATATAGCAACCTACGTATATACACAGCCGACATTTGACAATTTTTGCATTCATTTGTACATAACTGTGTATATACACACATGCATTGACTAAATGTAGTTTTCGCATTTATTTATATAGCATATGATTTTACATATTTATGTAACTAGATGTTTATGTGTACATATACATATATGTAAAACCATACATGCCGGTTGTGATGTTTTAAGTGCTTTTGTAACATAAGTGAACATGCATGTTGGTCAAAAGCTGCAAAATCGAGCAGGCCCAGCCACTGAAAAGAGAGAAAAACGAGACCGTAAGTTAAAGTCGGTCCTGCTAGACTTCGATATTCCCGTTACTCAGGGTAAGGTTTATTTAAAAATATTTTATTAGATCACAACATGCCCAAATTGTGGAAGATATGAGGTTTTTATACCCGTTACTCGTAGAGTAAAAAGGGTATACTAAGTTCGTGCAAATGTATATAACAGGCAGAAGGAAGCATCTCCGACCCCATAAAGTATATATATTCTTGATCAGCATCAATAGCCGAGTCGATATAGACATGTCCGTCTGTCTGTCTGTCCGTCAGTATGAACACCAAGATCTCAGGGACTTTAAGAGCTAGAGCTACAATTTTTTCAGTGTAGACTTGTATCTTCTGCACGCAGATCAAGTTTGTTTGAAAGTTTTGCCACGCCCTCTCCCGCCCCCGCAATATGAAAAAAATCTCATATCTCCCACAATTTTGAAAATAGATTCTTCAAAACTTCTAGGCATATATTTAAATCATCATTACCTATCGATCCGCCATACATAATTTTCTGATCAGATGAACGATAGAAGAGTTGCCACCCACGCAATTTGTAAAATACCTCACGTCTCCCACAATTTTAAAGATAGATTGTTTGAACCTTCTAGACATATATTTTAATCATTATTACTTATCAATGCGCCATACATCAATTACCGATCAGATGTACGATAGTAGAGTTGCCACCCACGCAATTTGGAAAAGACCTCATATCTCCCACAATTTTGAACATGGCTTATTCGAACGTTCCAGACATATATTTTAATCAGGATTACCTATAGATCCGCCGTACATCATTTCCTGATCAGATGAACGATAGAAAAGTTGTCGCCCCCGCCATTTGTAAAATACGTCACATCTCCCACAATTTTGAAAAAAAATTGGTCGAACCTTTTAGACATATATTTTAATTATCATTACTTATGGATCCGCCATACATCGTTTCCCGATCAGATGAGCTATAGTAGAGTTGCCACCCCCGCAATTTGGAAAAAACCTCATATCTCCCACAATTTGGGCATGTTGTGATCTAATAAAATATTCTTAAATAAACTTTAACCTGAGTAACGGGTATAGCGAAGTCGAGCAGGGCCGACTTCAACTTACGCTCTCGTTTTCACCACATGCTGCAAAGTCCGACTGGGAAGTCTAGCTCTGAGTGTAACTCCCCCTATAGTTGGCATTTTTTTATCCATTTAATTGACCTGCGAATGACTAGGCAGTCAGCTGAGGAGTTTAAATTGGCAAACATATGTTGATCGCCGAACAAGGGAAATAGCGATTTTCGGAAAACTAGATCGTTCAACTACCACGTTAGTTTACAGTCTTTCTTTCTCCTGGTATACCTCTCAGCGAACAGTTGTGCGCGCCTAACATTTGAACCGAGAAAAAGTCTATTTCTAAGTGCAGTTAAAAGTAGTGAAAGTGAAAAATATTTATAAAATTAATCTTTTTCGTTTTTACTACCTGCAGCGTGAGTATTGAAAGTAATTTTCGTTATAAAACTCGTATGTTAAAATGTTTTGTGCTCCTAGTTGGCCGAATATAATCTGCTAATTACCCCATTCAGCCATAAAAAAATTTAAGTGTCCAGGGAGAAAGTTGTTCGCCAATTTATTTTCGTGGTGCCAATTCCCTAAACGGGTAAATAAATTATTTATAATTAAAAGTTTTGTGCGTTTGCTGATAGAAATTTAAATTTTTTTTGATTTCTTTGATCACAATCGGCACTATATGTCATATTAACTATACCTTAATTACCCGCAAAAATACCCTATCAACCCCCGAAGTGAATTTCTTGGCTAGATGGCATAAGTTCCAGCCGCTGCATTAAAAGCCAATTATAATTGCCACCAACAAAAGCTTTTACCTTCCAACGTGCATATAAAAGCTTTTATGCATCAGTTGCTATCGGCGAAGCCGGCGAACATAACCTCAGCAGCAACCTGAGTTAGTGTTGTTGTTGTTGCCATATGACTATAGTGACCATTATCAACTTTAATAGTGTTTAAAAATAATTTGTGTATATTCATATAAGTCATTTTGCATTTTCTGTTCAATAAGTAAATTGTTTAGTGTTGCAAGTGGTGTATGCAGTTGCAAAGAGTTATATATAAAGGTATTTGACTGATTCATATACCTTGAAAATAAAACAAATGCTATTATTATCGTAAATTCTAAATCAAAAATGCAGAAAACGCTTTTGTGTTAACAAAACCAGGGCTGCAAACCGGTTTTTAACCGAACCGGTTCGAACCCGGAATTCCGACTTTTTTTGACTGTGAACCGAACCTGTAGCGAACCGCGATTGAAAAAAAATAGCTGAACCTGAACCTGTTCTGAACCAATACTTTCGGTTCGGTTCAATAAAATTTTTAGATATGTACTCTTAAAAAATTTTGATTTCTAAATTTAAGAAATTCACCATAAAAAATGAATTTTTCTTAATTTAACTAAAATTTCTAGACTTAAGACAATTTACCCGTAAATAAAATATTTTAGAAAATGTTTCCTTAAATTTAAAAATAGAAGGCTAACATCGGCTACGCCGATGTTTTAAATACCCTTGCAGTTTTTGAAAGTCACTACCATTGATAACAAAAAAGTTTTTCTCACTACAACTAGTTTTTTGACCGACCGTTTATATGGCAGCTATATGCTATAGTCATCAGATTTTGATACATTTTTCCAGAATTGTGTGAAGGGGTATAAAACTAATATATACCAAGTTTGGTGACGATTCAATAGAAAACAAAAAAGTTTTTCTCACTAGAACTAGTTTTTTTACTGACCGTTTATATGGCAGCTATATGCTATAGTCATCCGATTTTGATCAATTTTTCCAGAATTGTGTGAAGGGGTATAAAACTAATATATACCAAGTTTGGTGACGATTCAATAGAAAACAAAAAAGTTTTTCTCACTAGAACTAGTTTATGAACCGATCGTTCCTATGGCAGCTATATGATATAGTCATCCGATCCGGCCGATTCCGACAAATGTGCAGCCTATGTGTATTTAAAGACTTTTTGCAAAGTTTGGTCAAGATAGCTCTAAAACTGAGGGAGGAGATAGCATAGAAACAGACGGACGGACAGACGGACAGACGGACATGGCTATATAGACTCAGCTCGTCATGCTGATCAAGAATAAAAACTAAGTTTTTATACCCTTGCAGAGGGTATATTAAAATTGTCACGATGTTTGTAACGCATAGAAGGAAGCATCTCCGACCCCATAAACTATATATATTCTTGATCAGCATAAAAACTAAGTTTTTATACCCTTGCAGAGGGTATATTAAAATTGTCACGATGTTTGTAACGCATAGAAGGAAGCATCTCCGACCCCATAAACTATATATATTCTTGATCAGCATGACGAGCTGAGTCTATATAGCCATGTCCGTCTGTCCGTCTGTCCGTCCGTCTGTTTCTATGCTATCTCCTCCCTCAGTTTTAGAGCTATCTTGACCAAACTTTGCAAAAAGTCTTTAAATACACATAGGCTGCACATTTGTCGGAATCGGCCGGATCGGATGACTATATCATATAGCTGCCATAGGAACGATCGGTCCATAAACTAGTTCTAGTGAGAAAAACTTTGTTGTTTTCTATTGAATCGTCACCAAACTTGGTATATATTAGTTTTATACCCCTTCACACAATTCTGGAAAAATTTATCAAAATCGGATGACTATAGCATATAGCTGCCATATAAACGGTCAGTAAAAAAACTAGTTCTAGTGAGAAAAACTTTTTTGTTTTCTATCGTAGCGTCACCAATCTTGGTTTATATTAGTTTTATATGCTTTTACACAATTCCAAAAAAATTTATTGAAATCGGATGACTATAGCATATAGCTACCATATAAACGGTCAGTCAAAAAACTAGTTCTAGTGAGAAAAACTTTTTTGTTTTCCATCGAAGCGTCACCAATCTTGGTATATATTAGTTTTATACCCCTTCACACAATTCTGGAAAAATTTATCAAAATCGGATGACTATAGCATATAGCTGCCATATAAACGGTCGGTCAAAAAACGAGTTGTAGTGAGAAAAACTTTTTTGTTATCAATGGTAGCGACTTTCAAAAACTGCAAGGGTATTTAAAACATCGGCGTAGCCGATGTTAGCCTTCTATTTTTTTCTTAAATTTATGGTTTTTTTCAAAATAATTTTCTAAAAATTTTCTTAAATTAAGGGCAGATTTACCTTTGAATTTAGAAAATAATTACATAGCACTCATTCTAAACACAAAGGCGCAACCATTAGAATAAGTAAAATGCCTTTATTTTAAGTAACACCTTTCTTAAATTTAGGAAAATTGGATTAGAAATTCGCCCTAATTTTAAGAAAAATTAATTTAGAAATTCGCCCTAAAATTTAGAAAAAAGAAAGAGACAGAAGAACAAAAATATGTATACCCAAATGCTTCTGTCTAATTGTTGTTTTTTTTATGCCGAAGCTTAACGGCGAAGTGTCGCATTGTTGTTGCAACATGCAACATTCGTTCGCTTCGTTTGACTTTGTGAGCAACTGCACCAGCATTTTTCGGCAAGCCGAGGTGCGTTGCTGTCATAAGTGTTCCTTCCGTTCTTTCTGCCACACGCTACACTTTTTTTTGTGCAAAAAGTGAGCCGGAAAAATGACTGAGCTGGCTATATTAAAGGAGCTCAAGGGGGAAGTTTTGGAGCATGTTTTTAGTGGTAAGTACTCAATCATCAATATATTGAAAAAATTACGTAGGTTATGTGCATGTGTATGTTAACTTATGAATTTTTATGCAAAATATTTTTATTTGCAGATCTTAATTTTACAGAGAAGACACTACAAGTTTTGACATGGGAGCTTCGTACCATCATCCCCAAAGACCTGACTCTGCCAGCAGAAATATTCTACTCAAATCTGCAATTCATTATAAAGCAGCCTTAGTCACAAAGAGCGAGGCAAAAAAGTGAGAGTGTATTGGTGTGCGAATGTAATGCGACGCAATCCGGTTTGAACCTACCTTGTTGAAGGCTAGGCGACCACGACAGACTAGAGATATCTAGACTGAACGTTTGCGCTGCTTTTTTGGTTGCGACGCTGGCGTTCGATTGTTTGAGAGAGAAAAACGCTGTCGTTCGATGGTTTGAGAGAGAAAAACGCTGAGGTTCGATGGTTTGACATAAAAAACTGCGTCGAACTGAGGTTGCGAACAGCTGTTGCCTTAATTTTCAGTACAAATTAGTAGGCCCACATCATACCTGAACCGTTCAAGTCGAACTAATACCGTTCAAAGAGAGAGAAATTCTGCCTGTGCTGGCAGAGAAGAGGGACTGAGCAAACGAGCAGTCTAGGCATAAACGAACTAACCTAGACTGCTCGTTTGCTCAGTCCCTCTTCTCTGCCAGTACAGGCAGAATTTCTCTCTTTTTGAACGGTATGAGTTCGACTTGAACGGTACGTGTATGATGTGGCCTACTAATTTGTACGGAAAATTAAGGCAACAGCTGTTTGCAACCCCAGGGCTCGGCATGTGTTCGGCTCGTGTCTGTGTGAATTTGCCGAATGTGTTCGGCCGCCTGCGTCTTGGACGACAACGTCTGTTCTAAAGCTTTCAGCAACCCATCTACATAATTTCACATTTGGATAACAACATTAAACCAAGTTCTCAATTTTAAGTCATATGTAATCCAAAATTATAAAAATAAAAATAAATACATATATACATAAAAAAATTTCTTGATATAAGAAAATATATTTTTGAAGAAAACTCTTTTCTGAATTTAGGGAATGCTTTCTAATTTTTATAAAGAATTTTTATATTTTTCAGAAAAATGTTTCTTGTACTAAGGAAAGACTTTCTAATAATAAGAAAAATCTCGTTTAATTTAAGAAAGTTTTTGTCCTGTTTTTATAAAGTTATTTTGAGTTATTTTATATTATGGCGAATCGCCTTTGACCCCGTTTTCAGTGCGAATTTCTAAATTTACAGGAGATTTTGACCTGTTTTTTTTTTTGAGTGTATAAAAAAAATGGTTGTGTACATTTGAAGAGACGAAAAACGGCCTCAACAAAGGCAAAAAATCCACAAAATCTTCGATCTGATATTTTCTTCCTTTTGACTACTTGAAAACCTGCATGCATATGTACATTAGGGCGTACTTTTTTCCATACAATTTTTGACATTTGATATTCTTTGCAGCTCTTGGCTCAAAAAATTCAGTATATTTTATAAAGAATTTCATAGAAAACCAAAATTGAATATTTTAAGTTTTCGCGAAGCTCTGTGGCTTTAAAGTTTCCAATTTCCCCTTAATTTAACTTTTAACTCAATCAATGAAAAAACCCCTTTTCTAAAAGTGTAAAAAAAATAATTTGAGAATTTCACAAATAGGGAAACAAGCAACCTTATCGGATGCCGAGCTGTTGGTACATTTTATAATCTTTATAAGCAATATGGAAGAAGAACGTACAACTGACGCTGTTTATCTTGTGGGGCTTGTGCTTGAGCAACGTGCCAAACTTATAAAAAATCGTTTTCAATTTGAGGTTCCACAAAATTTATGCTTGCATTGGGACCGAAAGCGAATGCAACTGAAAACGGCGAACGATAAGGTTGTTGAGCGGATGCCAATAGTTGTCACAGGCCAGAATATTTCAAAGTTGCTAGCTGCCCCAGCTATTGAATCGTCTTCAGGGAAGCACCAAGCTGATGCCGTCTTCCAAACTTTACAGGATTGGAACCTTACCAGAAATATAAAATATTTCTAAAAAGTTTATACAAATTACTTAATTAAATATGTTTTATATAAAATATAATTTTAAAATTTAACTAGAAAGAACATGTTTTAATGGTTTAGCCAACTGTCCATTTTTTCAGGTTGTTTATTTTAATTGGTTTAAGTAATGTTTTCAGTTTCTATCAGAGCAAAGACGTTTGATGATGGTAAATCGAATATTTAATTGAGAGAATGTTTATTGTTCAGCTGCGGCGGTAATTCCAGTGACTCCGTTCCAATCATAATTCTACAATAGTATTCTAAGTTAACATAATCAGTAAAACTGAAACACTTTAGACTCAAATTAGTTCGTCGCGTCAAGACCAATTAATCTGACAGGATATGATAGTAATATAAAAACTATGGCTGGGCTTGGTCTGGTTAGCTGCCGTTTTTTCAAGTGCATCTTAAATTTCCAAATCTGGTAAACTACTTGAAAAATTGATTAGTAGAATTCAGTTAAGTTATAGCTCTTTATTTGGCCTCAAAATGTGTCAATGATATTGGTCTAGTTTATTCTTTAAATTATGAAACAGAAATGACATAGAAGGAGTTTTTTTAAAATCCATCTAGAGAACCACGTTCTGGTTTACGATATTCTTCCATGTTGCTTATAAAGATTATAAATTGTACCAACCAAGTTTGGCCTCCGATCAGGTTGCCTTTTTCCCATTTTGTGAAATACTCAAATTATTTTGTATGACAATTTTGGAAAAGGGGTTTGCCTTCATTGATAGTTAAAAGTTCAATTAAGGGGAAATTGGAAACTTTAAAGCCACAGAGCTTCTGAAAACTTAAAATATCCAATTTTGGTTTTCTATGAAATTCTTTATAAAATATACTGCATTTTTTGAGCCAAGAGCTTCAAAGAATTTCACCAAAAAAATTTTTTCGTACAAGGCAGGTACGCTCTAATGTACATACATCTTTGCCAACCCACTTACATATGTACAATGTACATTGTACATAAATACATACATGTTTTCGTCCATTTCAAACTATGCAACACTGTGCATGCATAAAAATCTAGAAACCGTATCATTTCTTGTGCGTAAAACACATATTTGTGTTCACTGTACATACAATCAGTCATATGTACATATTTTTCTTTGGAACTGCAACAGTCCACCGTTGTGTGTGTGTACTAGTGTAGAGCGCGTCTGTATATCGTGGGCATAGCAAAGGCAGCCGCAGCAGCGCAGTCAGCACAACGACGTAGCAGACGTATCAATTCCCTGCAGTTCGCTTCACTAATGATTCACTTATGATTCTCCGATGCATCACTCATGGGTAGCGATGAATCACTGGTGAAATGCTATGAAAAGAAGTGGTGAATTTAACACAGGCATGTCCTAGGCGGTCATGCATGAAGGAATCATCTGTGAATCAATGGTGAATTCATTGCTAAAGTCAATGGTGATTCACCCATGACTTCTTTGCAAAAGTCAGCAAGGAATCATTGGTGAATCTAGTGTTAAATCACCGGTGATTCCTTAGTGAATATAGTCTTATTTCACCTCTGATTCCTCTGTGATTTTGTCAATAAGTCATGGGTGAATCACTAGTGAATTAACGTCAGATTCACCAATGATTCCTTAACATGCGATTACTTCACATATAAATTTAATGAATGAAAAATTCTAAATACGTTTATATCGGAAATCGAAGTCAAAATGTCCCAAACACCTGTGTTAACAAATTATATATAAATTATTGTATCGGTATCTATAATTGTATAATTAGTATTATTTATTTTTTTGATAAGATTTTGAATATTGATATTTTTGTATTTATTATGACTTTTTTTATTATATATTTTGATTTATTAGCTACTTATAGTATTTGATGTATAGATGTTGATGTTTAGCCGACTCGAAATAAAAAACGACAACAAAACTAAAGATTGTTTTTCTTGACCTCGAGCCGGCTAAACATCAACATCTATACATGAAAAACCCTACTGCTCTTCTTGAGCCTTGCTCAGCCTTTTCTTGCATGCATTGTTTTTTACGCAATGCAGTGCCTTGCTCAGCAGCTTTTCCGCAGGCTGAGTGGCGTCACTCTGCTGAACTGCTTCTGCAATAAAGTATAATTAGTATAAATTTGAAAAATTAAGTAAACAAATTTACCTAAAAGGGCCGAAAAAAAATTCGGGAAAGAACGGAGTCCTTTTTTATTCCGAACCCCATCAATGTTGAACCCGCAAATAATTTCCTCCGCCAGCACCAGTTTTATGGATTTCGACAGGGAGGACTGTCCAAATAATTTCTTCATTTGATTAATCTGTAAATAAAAAAAAATTGTTTAAATTTGGAATTTAAATTTGAAATATATATATATATATATATATATATAAACGTAATGAAGAAATGTTAACATTTTTGTAATTCTCAAGAAATGTTGCTACTTTTCTTTGGTGAAAATAGGCTATAACTTACATAAAGATTTTTTGTCTCCGGAGTGATGGAATGTTCCAATACAGCCAAGTCGGATTCCGACTGCATTGGAAAATTGGACACAATTTCTGTGTCCGCTGCCCGATCCCGCCTAGCGAGCTCCTTGACAATCGCTGTCTGCGCAGCCACGGCATCCGACAAAATTATCATCTGCCGGGATAACGTACTAAGTTCCTTCGTGAGGGCCGTCATTCCCTCACGAAGGACTTTGTTTTCCTCTAAAAAATAAATAAAAAGAAATATGTAAAATATGTCGACTGCAAGGTTATAAAAACAAGATGCACTACCCGAAATTTAATTTTTATACACTTGAAAAGTGTATATTAATTTTGCCCAGAAGTTTGTAACGCAAAGAAATATTCATTTCCGACTCCATAAACTATATATATTCTTGATCAGGACGACCAGCTGAGTTCATTTCCGTCTGTCCGTCCGTCCGTCTGTCTGTCTGTCCGTCTGTCTGTCTGTCCGTCTGTCTATCTGTCCGTCTGTTTCTACGCGAACTAGTCTCTCAGTTTTAAAGCTATCGAGCTGAAATTTTGTACAGAGTCTTCTTTTTGCTGCACGCAACTAATATGTCGGAACCGGCCGGATCAGATGACTGTATCTTATAGCTGTCATAGGAACGATCGGTCGGAAAATAAGTCTCAGTGAGAAAAACTTTTTTATTTTCTATTGTAGCGTCACCAATCTTGGTATATATTAGTTTTAGATGACTATACATTTTTTGGGAAAAATTTATTAAAATCGGATGAATATAGCATATAGCTGCCATATAAACGGTCGGTCAAAAAACTAGTTCTAGTGGGAAAAACTTTTTTATTTTTCATCGTAGCATAACCAATCTTGGTATATATAAGTTTTATATGCGTTAACACAATTCTGGAATATTTTATCAAAATCGGAGGACTATAGCATATAGCTGCCATAGGACCGATCGGTCGAAAAATGTGCTTTACTAAGAAAAGTTTTTTTTTATGGTATCAAATTTTTGTTATCAATTATTTAAAAATTTAAAACATCTGATAACTATATCCTCTATATATTTTACCGGTTAAATCAGCTGGAGTAAAGTTTTTCAAGTGTATTAAAACTTCGGCACAGTCGAAGATAGCTTTGCCTTCTCGTTAAAAAATGTTTTGAACGGTTTTAATTAAATTTTTTGGCAAAAAATCTAAAACGCTTTAACATTTCATTAAAACCGTTTTCAACATGTCATTTTGTCAAAATATAAGTGGCTTTAATTAAATTTCTAGTGTGTATTATAAGAATGTATTATTATTACATATCGATTGATACAACAGTAATAATAACACAGGGCAACAAAATGACCAACTTTGTTAGGTGCAGCCTTGTTGATCAAAAAATTATGATTCATTTATGTGCACTGAACAAAACTGCATCATCGGTTTTGTTCCATCAGCTCTTGTTTCCACGATATGACGGAAAAACGGATTTCTTGTAAATTTTGCCCTTTCGAATTTCTTGTGGTCACAATAGGCATGAAATTCTGAATTTCTGTGGCCTATTCGACAGAACACATATCAATGCTTCTGTAAAAAATCAAACGCCCAAAATTCGATCATGCAAAAGGTTCCAAATTGGTCTCTGAAGTCAGACGTTTCTCAATTTATGGCTATTTTTACAAAATAAATCATCCCTTTTAAGCTAAAGTGGTTGGTGTATTAAAATTTAAGCCATTTGAGCCTATAGCCAATCATATTTTCTAGTTATGTGAATTAATTCGCATTTTTACCAGTTAATTTGGCGAAGCTACAGCCTGCTTAAGCCAAAAACACACATTTAAATTTATGGGAGGACTACTAGATTCCTATTCCAAATTTGTAAAGGAACTATTGAAAGGCCACTTGATTCCACACAGAATTTATAAAAAATGTACATCTGCTTGTAAATAAATAAAATTCTATGATGAATCAAGTAGCCTCTTCACAGTTCCTATACACATTTTGGGTAAGAATCTAGTAGTCCTCCCATAAATTTAAATGTGTGTTTTTGGCTTAAGCAGGCTGTAGCTTCGCCAAATTAACTGGTAAAAATGCGAATTAATTCACATAACTAGAAAATATGATTGGCTATAGGCTCGAATGGCTTAAATTTTAATACACCAACCACTTTAGCTTTAAAGGGATGATTTATTTTGTAAAAATAGCCATAAATTGAGAAACGTCTGACTTCAGAGACCAATTTGGAACCTTCTGCATGATCGAATTTTGGGCGTTTGATTTTTTACAGAAGCATTGATATGTGTTCTGTCGAATAGGCCACAGAAATTCAGAATTTCATGCCTATTGTGACCACAAGAAATTCGAAAGGGCAAAATTTACAAGAAATCCGTTTTTCCGTCATATCGTGGAAACAAGAGCTGATGGAACAAAACCGATGATGCAGTTTTGTTCAGTGCACTCCATTCTTATATAATCAGTTATAGATAGGGCTGCACCAAAAACACTGTTGCCCTGTGTAATAAGCTGTCAACTTACCTCGTATGACAGCGATTATCCGCTGCTCTTCAGGTTGATCCACCTGTTCGCGTGCTGTAAGTAGTAACTTATTAGCTTCAAATGCAGGCAATTTATAAATTCAAAATAATACTTACGGGTGGCTTCCCAATTGAGGCGCATAAATTTTTTGGGTGCTGTTCCTCGCTCATTCTAAATGATGAAAATGAAATGTAATTATTGAAATTTAATAATAATTTAATATGGATGTTTTTAAAAATACCTTACTCCTTTTTTATACACTTGAAAAGTGTATATTAATTTTGCCCAGAAGTTTGTAACGCATAGAAATATTCATTTCCGACCCCATAAACTATATATATTCTTGATCAGGACGACAAGCCGAGTTCATTTCCGTCTGTCCGTCCGTCCGTCTGTCCGTCTGTCCGTCTGTCTGTCTGTCTGTCTGTCTGTCTGTTTCTACGCAAACTAGTCTCTCAGTTTTAAAGCTATCTGAGCTGAAATTTTGCACAGAGTCTTCTTTTTACTGCACGCAACTAATATGTCGGAACCGGCCAGATCGGATGACTATATCTTATAGCTGCCATAGGAACGATCGGTCAAAAAATAAGTCTTAGTGAGAAAAACTTTTTTATTTTCCATTGTAGCGTCACCAATATTGGTATATATTAGTTTTAGATGATTTTACATATGCGTGGAAAAATTTATCAAAATCGGATGATTAAAGCATACAGCTGCCATATAAACTGTTAGTCGAAAAACTAGTTCTAGTGGGAAAAACTTTTTTATTTTCCATAGTAGCGTCACCAATCTTGGTATATATTAGTTTTATATGCGTCAACACAATTCTGGAAGATTTTATCAAAATCGGATGACTATAGCATATAGCTGCCATAGGACCGATCGGTCGAAAAATGTGTTTTACTAAGAAAAGTTTTTTTTTATGGTATCAAATTTTTATTATCAATGTTTTAGAAATTTTAAATATCTGATATCTATATCCTATATATATTTTACCGGTTAAATCAGTTTGAGTAAAGTTTTTCAAGTGTATTAAAACTTCGGCACAGTCGAAGTTAGCTTTGCCTTCTCGTTTTTTTTTTGGTCTTCGAACCATGGTAGGTGAATCTTCCAAAGATACCTAAAGCGCCGCCGCTTTAGATATGCCCGATTCGTATTTTGAATACGCCTACGGACTAAACACCTCCAATTAAAAAAATGAATATAAGTAAAAGTAGCAAAAAAAACAACAATTAATTGAAATGTAAAAGTGGAGCTAAAACTATTTCCCCCTATAAGGCATAGCTACGGCTTTCCTATGAAAGTCGGAAATTGAAAATTTTTCAAGAATTGTTTCCCTTTTAAAATTACCTAAACATATACCCACATCTAATGAGCTTATGGGCTCATCATAAAAACTCCTAATTTCTGAAAATCGCCTACCTAATATTAAAATTTCTCCTAATTCTTCATCAATGGACTCTATCCTTATTGGGCAATGTTCTTTGACAAAACAAAAATTATCAGGACTGCAACTGCTTAGTATGCATCCCTGCAATTTTAGAACCCTACCAACTAATTTTATTTCATTTTCCTTCCGGTCCTCAAAGCTATCTTCAACTATTTTCCTATATATTTGTTGGAGTATCAGAGTAGGTTTACGGACAAATCTCTTCAGAGTTTGCAAATAATTTTCAAACGCGTATGACGAACCTGCGATCGGATCACCGAACTATTTTATAGTGTCGCCTACATGGAGTAAGCCGTGAACATTGTAGGACACACTGTTCTTCCCAAAAACAAGTGGAAAATTCTCAACAAATAGATTTAACATTTTTTGAGAATTTTCTATATTATTTGGTCATTGTCTTTGGGAGCAGAGCAGTCTGTATGCACAGTGCAATAACAAAAATTCGTAATACTGGTCATCATTCATTGTATCTTTAAGAGCTACAATCCCAGTATATAGCAAAAACTGCCTGAACTCAGTGGCTTTCCAGTTTGGAAGCTCCACCAATGTTCTTGGCTTACGTGCAAACTCTTTTGGAATATACTTCCGCATCGATATTAATATTTGGGAAATCTTCCCTTTATCTTCCTTAGAAAGTGGACATAGCATTTTATTATGATTTAATCTTTCTAAACATTTACGCATTACACCCAATTCAACAAGGTGCATGCAATCAAGCGGAACTTGAGTTACCATTAGGACGCCAAGTTTTTCAAAAGCGGACTGAACATTCAAATAGTCGACGTTATGGTGAAGGCGATATTTTCTATTAGAAAAGTCTTCATCTGTTATTAATTCAGCACATGTTGTGCTATATGTTAATACAGAATCTACTTTTCGAGCTACCTGTATGCATTTGGTACAGCCATGGCTGGATGTATGTCCAGGAGTGCCAGTTACAAATGCCCTTGCAGGAGCATCGCACACGATCGCTCGAAGTTCTAATTGAACTTTTTTATTAGAAATGGTAAGACCATTTCTCATAACTTCGGACAATTCACCCGTCAATTTTGACAAAAATTCTTCGGAATTAAATGGCTTATTGTAGCCCGTAAAAACACCCATTGGCAAGACCGGACATTTTTTTACATTATTTACTCTAATTAAAATGGGCCACAATTGTGAACGAGAGCTATTAAATAAGGGAAGTCCGTCAATATTAATATCAATGCTTAATATATCTGGAAGCTTGGGTAAAACAGAGAGTTTATTTAGTTGCTTTGATAAGCCGATATGTAAATAAGAGCCGCCTCCTATTTGACTTATATCAGGCTTTTAAGAGCAATTAAATTTATAAAAGGGTTTAACCTTTAAATTCTGCTTGTTTAAAATTTTAATTAAATCAATAGCACAGCTACGTTTCGGTTTATGCTTTAAATACCAATTTTTTAATTGTGTATTTAAATCATCACCAACGTTTGCATGTGCTTCTATGCTACCTATCTCATCCTGCATGTTTAAAACTTCTCTTTCTACCTCAACTAATTGCTCCACATCAAAGTTTACTCCTACTTCTCCTACATCGTCGCTTTCAGCTCTAACGCTTTCTCCTGCAACACGACTGAGTTGCTCAGCTAACATGTCTCTTTCTTTTTGTCTATCACCAATCATTGTTATTTTTTTTGCTACCTTTATTTATTTTGCTTTATTTTATTAAATTAATATTATAAGTTTTTTTCCATTTATTTTGTATTTCGTTTGTAGCACATCAATATTTCCCAATTTTTTTTTTTTTTGTTGTACATGTGTGAAAATTGTAGAAAGTTTTGTTAAATAATATTAATAGAAAATAGCACAGAATATAAATTATATATATGTATATATTTTATACAATATTAATTATATATTTACATGGTGCGCCATTTTCTAGTAAAACTTAATATTATTTTTGCATGTGATATACAATAAATTCGCTTGCAGCTGTCCACTAATTGGAAACCAACTTAAAACGTATTGGTGTAGGAAAGTTAACATTTGCGCTATGACATGTGCAAGGGAATTTATTGTACATACAGATCCCTTTGTGCGAAATAGTCTTATATTAAAAGAAAGCTCATTTTACGAGACACATAGAGAATACAATCCTATTTTTGACATATCCACCACTAACAGATCGCGAGATAAACGACAAAGAACATATAACTTTAAGAGACCCAAATTGTGATTCTACTATTATCATGTCGTCTATTCGGAAAAAAAATGGTTCAAAAAAGTGTATTCTTAAGTAGGGTTTTCTTGTTGGACAGAATAAATCTGCACCGTGGAATTATTGGATGAAGAAAAATAAAAACGCGGACCGCCTTGCGTGTGTTCGCTTTATGTATTTATTTGTGACTGACCATTTCTCTATGGTCACATTCGTTAGTGAAGACAATATTTAAACTTCATGCGTGCATTGCTAGAGATGTGCAATATTTTCAACACCCTTCCTCAATGCGAGCATGTTTACAAATCAATTCAAATTTAATAGTTCAGTAAACTTCAAATGCTTTCTCTTAGGGAGACTCTTGGTTAGAATATCAGCTATCATTTCAGTAGTACTAGCATACTTTAACATTATTTGAGCTTCTTTCACAACCTCTCTTACAAAATGATATCTAATATCAATATGCTTCGTCCTCGAATGATGCACTGGATTCTTTGCTAACTCCTGTGCACTCAGGTTATCGCCATATAGGGTAGTAGGAGTACGCTCATCACCACAGCCAATCTCAGTAATAAGCCGCCGCATAGCTATTGCCTCTTTACACGCTGCTGAAAGAGCCATGTACTCCGCCTCGGTACTGCTAAGAGCCACACTACGCTGTTTTTCCGACCGCCAGGATATTGGTCCTCCAGCCAAGAAATAAACATAGCCTGTATAGGACTTCCGGTCGATTCGATCACCGCCCCAATCCGCATCCACATATCCAGTAAACGGTTGACCACACTCTCTGTAGTGTATCTTCAAATTTGCAGTGGATGCCAGATATCTTAGGACGTGTTTAACGCCAGCCAAATGCTCGGCGTGCGGATCTTGATTCCGCTCAGCCAATTTTGCAACAGAATGCAATATGTCAGGTCTAGTAGTGAGTGCGAGCCACATCAACTCACCAATCATGGATTGATATGACACAGGATCAACCTTTTGACACTGCTTACCGGTACAAACGACTTGGTACCCCGCATCCAATGGTGTAGATGCCGACCGACAGTTCTCCATGCCATGTGACCGCAATAGTTCTTTGATGTATTGCGAATGGCCCAAGGTTATTGCTCCGAGCTCTCCTTCACGTTGCACCTCCATGCCCAAAAACAAATTTAAAGGGCCCTTGTCAACGCATTCAAACGATTTTGCTATAGCCGATTTAATGTTGACCAAATCCTCCTTTGATTGGCACGCTATAAGTAAATCGTCAACATATACTAGGATCAATGATAAGTTACCTTCTCCGATCTGCTTATAAAGACAAGGCTCATTGTCACAAGCAATAAAACCCAATCCTGTGAGAATGCTATCGAGTTTGGAATTCCATTCCCTTCCTGACTGCTTCAGCCCATATATTGCCTTTTTAAGCAGCAAAACTTTATGTGGATCATTCTGGTCGCTGTATCCTTGTGGTTGCTTCATAAAAACCGTTTCGCTGAGGTCACTGTTGAGGTATGCCGTGCATACATCCATTTGATGTAAATACAGTTTCAGCTCTGCCGCCAATGCCAAAATAAACCGCACGCTTTCCAGCCTACAAACCGGGGAAAACGTCTCCTTATAGTTTACGCCATACTGCTGTGAGCAACCTTTTGCCACCAGCCGTGCCTTGAAACGTTCTATTTGGCCATGTTTGTCTCGTTTCAAACTATACACCCATTTGGACCCTACTGCGCGCTGTCCACTTGGTAAATCCGAAATCTGCCACGTCTTGTTTGCCAGAAGTGCCTCATATTCCTTTTCCATCGCTTTGCGCCAATGTGAAGCATGCGTACTCCTCACCGCCTCCTCATAGGATGCTGGAATAGCTACATCACCCGTAACTAAAACGCCTAGTATATTGTACTGCTTTCTGGGACGACCAGGTCCACCAGTTCGGATCAGCTTTGGCCTGCCAGGACCAACACGAACGATTGTCTCGTCTAAGTCCTCTTTTTCAGCTGCGCTCTCGTACTCATTAGAGCTGCTTCCCTCAGAATCATCACCGCTGCTCGATTCACCATCGCTGTCTTCACCATCTGCCACGCCACCAGAGTTATCCGGCTGTGCCGGAACTTCCCCCATGGGAAAATCGAATGTGATGACATCACCGCCAGCCACCGTGTCATGGAGCTCATCAAAAAGTACATCTCGTCTTTCAATGATTTTTCGAGACACCGGATCATACAAGCGATAGCCCTTGGCTGCTACCGAATATCCAATCATGCGGTATTCTTGGCCTTTTGGTTGGAATTTGCTCTTCGCCGGACCCTTGTCCAAAGCAACTGCAATAGAACCAAAAACTTTTAAATGGCCAACAAAAGGTTTCTTACCAGTCCACGCTTCCATAGGCGTCATACTGCCTAGCGCGCTGGTAGGCGATCGATTTCGCACATATACAGCTGTATTGACTGCCTCTGCCCACAAAGATTCACCCAATCTCGACTGGACCAGCATACATCTTGCCATCTCCACCAGAGTGCGATTTGACCTCTCCGCAACGCCATTTTGTTGTGGAGTGTATGCCACAGTCAGCTGCCTTGCGATCCCATTATTCTTCAAGAATCCGTCGAACGTTTTGTTAACAAACTCTCCTCCATTATCGCTCCGGATACATTTGAGTTGTTTGCCCGTTTGCCGCTCAACCAAGTTTTTGAACTCGACAAACTTTGCGAATACCTCATCCTTCTTGCGCAAGAAATACACAAATATGCGCCTTGATTTGTCATCGATGAAGATTACAAAATACTTAGATCCAGCAAGTGATTGTGTGCCAAAAGGCCCGCACACATCCGCATGAACCAATTCCAATATCTCCTTGGCTCTATTGGAGGTTGCCCCAGGAAATGGCTGTACATGAATCTTGCTGAGCATGCAAGTTCTACAATTCAAATCTGGTGGGAAATCCATATTTTCAACACCACGAACCATTCCTTTGCTGATCATTTCCTTCATACTGGTGAGATTTAGATGGCCATATCTTTTATGCCACAAGGCACCGTCAGCCTTTGTTGCAGCATAGCACTCACTCTGTTTTCCTTGAAACATGTACAAATCTCCAATTTTATTCGCCTTTAGAATACATTCGCCTTTTTGCATTACTTTGGCACATTCATGTCCAAAAGTAACTATGCAATTATTTTTCACGGCACTGCTTACTGACATGAAATTTCCAGCCATTTTTGGCACATACAGCACATTTGCCAACAACAATGTACATAATTCCGTGTGCAGTTTTACATCACCTTTTCCTTCTGCTTTTAGGAAGCCCGAGTCAGCAAGCCCAATCATCTCTGTGTGTTTCTCAAATTTTGTGAATAACTTTTTATCACAACACATGTGGCTGGTCGCGCCACTGTCCAAACACCATAAATGCTTTTCAAATCTGCTTGCATCCAACGCATTTAGCAAACTGCACTGCTTGTTGATCTCGCTCTTTGATGCTTTCTCGTCTCTTTCCTTTTCTCGCCGACACTGAGATTTTATATGCCCGCGCTCGCCACAATTGTAACACACGATATTCTTATTCTTCTTTTTCTGTGTGTTAAATTTCCCTTGAGCCGGCTGCTTGTGTGTTGCGGTAAATGCTGCCGCACCGTTGCTTTGCTCTTCTGTATTCCCTCTTCGCTCGCCTTCTTCTTTCAATTTGATGCAAAGAACTTCAAAAAGCGGTAAATTGTCCCGCGTTTCAATGGCGACAACGAAATTTTCGAACTGTTCTGGAAGGCTCGATAGCAAAACGATTGTGCGTAGTTCGTCGTTTAGCTCGATACCAACTGACCCAAGGCCATCCAGAATTTCCAGAAATTCATTTATGTAGTTCGAAATGCTCTGTCCATGACCCATGCGCTTGCTTAGCAACTTCTTGTACAATTGAACCTTCCGTACAGGTCCACTCGGCTGATGGACTTCTTTTAACTTTTTCCACGCCTCAAACGATGTTGTACAATTTTTTATGTAGCCCAACTGTGAAGTTTTTACACTAAGCGTTATAGTGGCCAACGCCTTCTCATCTTTATTTTGCCAGTTCACACCCTCTGCTGCACTAGATGCATCCAATTGACCAGACGCCACACTCCACAATTCTGCATGCACCAACACAGATCGCATCTGTATACTCCAGGAGTCATAATTGTTCTCCTCCAACTTTTCAATCTGGTACAAGCCACTCATAGTGTATTTTGGGTCACACTGATATAGCCAAGTTCGTAACTTTTATATCTCTACTTTTCTTTAAACCAATCTGCCGTTCCTGGGCCCATAACCTGTTGGACAGAATAAATCTGCACCGTGGAATTATTGGATGAAGAAAAATAAAAACGCGGACCGCCTTGCGTGTGTTCGCTTTATGTATTTATTTGTGACTGACCATTTCTCTATGGTCACATTCGTTAGTGAAGACAATATTTAAACTTCATGCGTGCATTGCTAGAGATGTGCAATATTTTCAACATTTCTCTAAATTGAATGGATTTTTTGTTCTATTTTTTTTTTTAAAGACTCAGCCGAAATTTTCATTAAATATTTTTTTTTGTTTAAGGATATCCGTATAAATATTTTAGAACAAATCTTCCGATGTCACAATCAATTAATGCGCAAGGAAAAATAGTTTTTTCATATTAAATGTTTTAAGGACCAATATTAATTATCTTAAATCGAGGGTCCTTTTAGCCACGGTTAAGATTTGTAAGTCAAAATTTTTTGAAGAAAAATACAAAAAATTAAAATTTGTTTACGTTTCTAGCTAAATATCTTGAAATATAATATTTTAAAGCAGGGACCGTAACTGTTATAACTTTTTGGATAAATATTTTTGAAATAATAATTTTAAATAAAAATTTTAAAATTGTTATTCTATGATTTTTAAATAAAATTGTTGTTTTAACAGTTAAATGGCAATTTTTATTTAAAAATTTTTTTTATAACAGTTAAAACAAATTTTTATTATACTAATTTAAATTAATTTTTATAATAAAAATTACTTTTTAATTCTTATGAATATTTGTATTATTTGTAGTTTGCTGATTGCTAGGAACAAGAATTGAAATCGGCGAATTTGTTTGTAAAGAATGTCAGCTAGCTGCAAATAAAATGTGTTATTTTCAGGGACTGTAATCATTATAAGTGAAATTATAAAAATTACAAAATAATTATTATTTTTGATATTTATTTTTTTTACTCAGAAAATAATGATTATTTCTGATTTTTATTTTTTACTCAAACCATAATGATTATTTCCTGAGTGAAAAAATAAAAATCAAATATAATGATTATTTTCTGAGTGAAAAAATAAATATTAACAATAATGATTATTTTGTGATTTTTATTTTTTCGCTCAAAAATATCACTCAAGGTTCGATTACAACTCTATCAAAGGGATATGTATCGATTTCGCCACAGCTCCTTTTCAAAAAGTCATAATCGAACCTTGAGTGATATATTTGAGCGAAAAATAAAAATCAAAATATAATCATTATTTTTTATTTTTTCACTCAGAAAATTATAATTATATTTGATTTTTATTTTTTCGCTCAAATATATCACTCAAGGTTCGATTATGACTTTTTGAAAAGGAGCTGTGGCGAAATCGATACATATCCCTTTGATAGAGTTGTAATCGAACCTTGAGTGATATTTTTTGAGCGAAAAAATAAAAATCACAAAATAATCATTATTGTTAATATTTATTTTTTCACTCAGAAAATAATCATTATATTTGATTTTTATTTTTTTCACTCAGGAAATAATCATTATGGTTTGAGTAAAAAAATAAAAATCAGAAATAATCATTATTTTCTGAGTAAAAAAATAAATATCAAAAATAATAATTATTTTGTAATTTTTTATAATTTCACTTATAATGATTACAGTCCCTGAAAATAACACATTTTATTTGCAGCTAGCTGACATTCTTTACAAACAAATTCGCCGATTTCAATTCTTGTTCCTAGCAATCAGCAAACTAGAAAATAATACAAATATTCATAAGAATTAAAAAGTAATTTTTATTATAAAAATTAATTTAAATTAGTATAATAAAATTTGTTTTAACTGTTATAAAAAAAAAATTTTTAAATAAAAATTGCCATTTAACTGTTAAAACAACATTTTTATTTAAAAATCATAGAATAACAATTTTAAAATTTTTATTTAAAATTATTATTTCAAAATATTTATCCAAAAAAGTTATAACAGTTACGGTCCCTGCTTTAAAATATTATATTTCAAGATATTTAGCTAAAAACGTAAACAAATTTTAATTTTTTGTATTTTCTTCGCAAAATTTTGACTTACAAATCTTAACCGTGGCTAAAAGGACCCTCGATTTAAGATAATTAATATTGGTCCTAAAAAACATTTAATATGAAAAAACTATTTTTCCTCGCGCATTAATTGATTGTGACATCGGAAGATTTGTTCTAAAATATTTATACGGATATCCTTAAACAAAAAAAAAATATTTAATGAAAATTTCGGCTGAGTCTTTAAAAAAAAATAGAACAAAAATCCATTCAATTAAGAGAAAACCCTACTTAAGAATACACTTTTTTGAACCATTTTTTTTTCCGAATAGACGACATGATAATAGTAGAATCACAATTTGGGTCTCTTAAAGTTATATGTTCTTTGTCGTTTATCACGCGATCTGTTAGTGGTGGATATGTCAAAAATAGGATTGTATTCTCTATGTGTCTCGTAAAATGAGCTTTCTTTTAATATAAGACTATTTCGCACAAAGGGATCGGTATGTACAATAAATTCCCTTGCACATGTCATAGCGCAAATGTTAACTTTCCTACACCAATACGTTTTAAGTTGGTTTCCAATTAGTGGACAGCTGCAATCGAATTTATTGTATATCACATGCAAAAATAATATTAAGTTTTAATAGAAAATGGCGCACCATGTAAATATATAATTAATATTGTATAAAATATATACATATATATAATTTATATTCTGTGCTATTTTCTATTAATATTATTTAACAAAACTTTCTACAATTTTCACACATGTACAACAAAAAATAGAAGGCTAACATCGGCTACGCCGATGTTTTAAATACCCTTGCAGTTTTTGAAAGGCGCTACCATTGATAACAAAAAAGTTTTTCTCATTATAATAAGTCTTTAGACCGATCGTTCCTATGGCAGCTATATGCTATAGTCATCCGATTTTGATGAATTTTTCTAGAATAGTGTGGAAGCATATTAAACTAATATATACCACGATTGATGATGCTACGATGGAAAACAAAAAAGATTTTTTTCACTAGAACTAGTTTTTGGACCGACCGTTTATAAGGCAGCTATATGCTATAATCATCCGAACTTGATAAATTTTTTCAAAATTGTGTGAAAGCATATAAAACTAATAAATACCAAGATTGGTAACGCTACAATGGAAAACAAAAATGTTTTTCTCATTAGAACTAGTTTTTGAACCGATCGTTCCTATGGCAGCTATATGCTATAGTCATCCGATTTTGATGAATTTTTCTAGAATAGTGTGGAAGCATATGAAACTAATATATACCACGATTGATGATGCTACGATGGAAAACAAAAAAGATTTTTTTCACTAGAACTAGTTTTTGGACCGACCGTTTATAAGGCAGCTATATGCTATAATCATCCGATTTTGATAAATTTTTTCAAAATTGTGTGAAAGCATATAAAACTAATATATACCAAGATTGGTAACGCTACGATGGAAAACAAAAAAGTTTTTCTCATTAGAACTAGTTTTTGACACACCGTTTATATGGCAGCTATATGCTATAATCATCCGAATTTGATAAATTTTTTCAAAATTGTGTGAAAGCATATAAAACTAATAAATACCAAGATTGGTAACGCTACAATGGAAAACAAAAATGTTTTTCTCATTAGAACTAGTTTTTGAACCGATCGTTTCTATGGCAGCTATATGATATAGTCATTTGATCCGGCCGAATCCGACAAATGTGCAGCGTATTTGCATTTTAAGTCTTTTTGCAAAGTTTGGTCAAGATAGCTTTAAAACTGAGGGAGGAGATAGCATAGAAACAGACGGACAGACGGACGGACGGACAGACGGAAATGAACTCAGCTGGTCATGCTGATCAAGAATATATATACTTTATGTGGTCGGAAATCCTTCCTTCTATGCGTTACAAACATCGTGACAATTTTAATATACCCTCTGCAAGGGTATAACAAAGAAGCAAGGGCAAAGACAATGCCCAATAATTTATTATCCGAACATCGCATAACCCAGGATAACGCATGATTTTTTTCGGAATTAATTTAAGAGAGCGATTTCATCTCTATGTATTTTCAACTCTCTGGTATTTGTCACAAAGAGCAAGGCGAAAAAGTTAGAGTGTATTGGTGTGAAAATACCCTGCAGTTCGCTTCACTAATGATTCACTTATGATTCACCGATGCATCACTCATGGGTAGCGATGAATCACTGGTGAAATGCTATGAAAAGAAGTGGTGAATTTAACATTCACCCATGACTTCTTTGCAAAAGTCAGCAAGGAATCATTGGTGAATCTGACGTTAATTCACTGGTGATTCACTCATTACTTCTTTGCAAAACTCAGCAAGGAATCATGGGTGAATCTAGTGTTAAATCACCGGTGATTCCTTAGTGAATATAGTCTTATTTCACCTCTGATTCCTCTGTGACTTTTGTCAATAAGTCATGGGTGAATCACCAGTGAATTAACGTCACATTCACCAATGATTCCTTGCTGACTTTCATCAATAATTTTCAAAAGTTTTCCCCGATTCAACCATAAAAATAGAAGGCTAACATCGGCTACGCCGATGTTTTAAATACCCTTGCAGTTTTTGAAAGTCGCTACCATTGATAGCAAATAAGTTTTTCTCACTACAACTAGTTTTTTGACCGACCGTTTATATGGCAGCTATATGCTATAGTCATCCGATTTTGATAAATTTTTCCAGAATTGTGTGAAGGGGTATAAAACTTATATATACCAAGAATGGTGACGCTTCGATGGAAAACAAAAAAGTTTTTCTCACTAGAACTAGTTTATGGACCGATCGTTCCTATGGCAGCTATATGATATAGTCATCCGATCCGGCCGATTCCGGCAAATGTGCAGCCTATGTGTATTTAAAGACTTTTTGCAAAGTTTGGTCAAGATAGCTTCAAAACTGAGGGAGGAGATAGCATAGAAACAGACGGACGGACAGACGGACAGACGGACATGGCTATATAGACTCAGCTCGTCATGCTGATCAAGAATATATATAGTTTATGGGGTCGGAGATGCTTCCTTCTATGCGTTACAAACATCGTGACAAATTTAATATACCCTCTGCAAGGGTATAAAAAAAAAAAAGAAGGCTAACATCGGCTACGCCGATGTTTTAAATACCCTTGCAGTTTTTGAAAGTCGCTACCATTGATAACAAAAAAGTTTTTCTCACTACAACTAGTTTTTTGACCGACCGTTTATATGGCAGCTATATGCTATAGTCATCCGATTTTGATAAATTTTTCCAGAATTGTGTAAAGGGGTATAAAACTAATATATACCAAGATTGGTGACGCTTCGATGGAAAACAAACAAGTTTTTCTCACTAGAACAATTTTTTTGACAGACCGTTCATATGGCAGCTATATGCTATAGTCATCCGATTTTAATACATTATTTTGAAATTGTGTAAAAGCATATAAAACTAATATAAACCAAGATTGGTGACGCTACAATAGAAAACAAAAAAGTTTTTCTCACTAGAACTAGTTTTTTTACTGACCGTTTATATGGCAGCTATATGCTATAGTCATCCGATTTTGATAAATTTTTCCAGAATTGTGTGAAGGGGTATAAAACTAATATATACCAAGTTTGGTGACGATTCAATAGAAAACAAAAAAGTTTTTCTCACTAGAACTAGTTTATGGACCGATCGTTCCTATGGCAGCTATATGATATAGTCATCCGATCCGGCCGATTCCGACAAATGTGCAGCCTATGTATATTTAAAGACTTTTTGCAAAGTTTGGTCAAGATAGCTCTAAAACTGAGGGAGGAGATAGCATAGAAACAGACGGACGGACAGACGGACAGACGGACCGACGGACAGACGGACATGGCTATATAGACTCAGCTCGTCATGCTGATCAAGAATATATATAGTTTATGGGGTCGGAGATGCTTCCTTCTATGCGTTACAAACATCGTGACAATTTTAATATACCCTCTGCAAGGGTATAAAAAATTGGGAAATATTGATGTGCTACAAACGAAATACAAAATAAATGGAAAAAAACTTATAATATTAATTAAATAAAATAAAGCAAAATAAATAAAGGTAGCAAAAAAAATAACAATGATTGGTGATAGACAGATGCGTAGACAAGTAAAAAAAGAAAGATACATGTTAGCTGAGCAACTCAGTCGTGTTGCAGGAGAAAGCGTTAGAGCTGAAAACGACGATGTAGGAGAAGTAGGAGTAAACTTTGATGTGGAGCAATTAGTTGAGGTAGAAAGAGAAGTTTTAAACATGCAGGATGAGATAGGTAGCATAGAAGCACATGCAAACGTTGGTGATGATTTAAATACACAATTGAAAAATTGGTATTTAAAGCATAAACCGAAACGTAGCTGTGCTATTGATTTAATTAAAATTTTAAACAAGCAGAATTTAAAGGTTAAACCCTTTTATAAATTTAATTGCTCTGAAAAGCCTGATATAAGTCAAATAGGAGGCGGCTCTTATTTACATATCGGCTTATCAAAGCAACTAAATAAACTCTCTGTTTTACCCAAGCTTCCAGATATATTAAGCATTGATATTAATATTGACGGACTTCCCTTATTTAATAGCTCTCGTTCACAATTGTGGCCCATTTTAATTAGAGTAAATAATGTAAAAAAATGTCCGGTCTTGCCAATGGGTGTTTTTACGGGCTACAATAAGTCATTTAATTCCGAAGAATTTTTGTCAAAATTGACGGGTGAATTGTCCGAAGTTATGAGAAATGGTCTTACCATTTCTAATAAAAAAAAAGTTCAATTAGAACTTCGAGCGATCGTGTGCGATGCTCCTGCAAGGGCATTTGTAACTGGCACTCCTGTACATACATCCAGCCATGGCTGTACCAAATGCATACAGGTAGCTCGAAAAGTAGATTCTGTATTAACATATAGCACAACATGTGCTGAATTAATAACAGATGAAGACTTTTCTAATAGAAAATATCGCCTTCACCATAACGTCGACTATTTGAATGTTCAGTCCGCTTTTGAAAAACTTGGCGTCCTAATGGTAACTCAAGTTCCGCTTGATTGCATGCACCTTGTTGAATTGGGTGTAATGCGTAAATGTTTAGAAAGATTAAATCATAATAAAATGCTATGTCCACTTTCTAAGGAAGATAAAGGGAAGATTTCCCAAATATTAATATCGATGCGGAAGTATATTCCAAAAGAGTTTGCACGTAAGCCAAGAACATTGGTGGAGCTTCCAAACTGGAAAGCCACTGAGTTCAGGCAGTTTTTGCTATATACTGGGATTGTAGCTCTTAAAGATACAATGAATGATGACCAGTATTACCAATTTTTGTTATTGCACTGTGCATACAGACTGCTCTGCTCCCAAAGACAAGGACCAAATAATATAGAAAATTCTCAAAAAATGTTAAATCTATTTGTTGAGAATTTTCCACTTGTTTTTGGGAAGAACAGTGTGTCCTACAATGTTCACGGCTTACTCCATGTAGGCGACACTATAAAATAGGTCGGTGACCCGATCGCAGGTTCGTCATACGCGTTTGAAAATTATTTGCAAACTCTGAAGAGATTTGTCCGTAAACCTACTCTGATACTCCAACAAATATATAGGAAAATAGTTGAAGATAGCTTTGAGGACCGGAAGGAAAATGAAATAAAATTAGTTGGTAGGGTTCTAAAATTGCAGGGATGCATACTAAGCAGTAGCAGTCCTGATAATTTTTGTTTTGTCAAAGAACATTGCCCAATAAGGATAGAGTCCATTGATGAAGAATTAGGAGAAATTTTTATATTAGGTAGGCGATTTTCAGAAATTAGGAGTTTTTATGATGAGCCCATAAGCTCATTAGATGTGGGTATATGTTTAGGTAATTTTAAAAGGGAAACAATTCTTGAAAAATTTTCAATTTCCGACTTTCATAGGAAAGCCGTAGCTATGCCTTATAGGGGGGAAATAGTTTTAGCTCCACTTTTACATTTCAATTAATTGTTGTTTTTTTTGCTACTTTTACTTATATTAATTTTTTTAATTGGAGGTGTTTAGTCCGTAGGCGTATTCAAAATACGAATCGGGCATATCTAAAGCGACGGCGCTTTAGGTATCTTTGGAAGATTCACCTACCATGGTTCGAAGACCAAAAAAAAAAAAAGGAGTAAGGTATTTTTAAAAACATCCATATTAAATTATTATTAAATTTCAATAATTACATTTCATTTGCATCATTTAGAATGAGCGAGGAACAGCACCCAAAAAAATTTATGCGCCTCAATTGGGAAGCCACCCGTAAGTATTATTTTGAATTTATAAATTGCCTGCATTTGAAGCTAATAAGTTACTACTTACAGCACGCGAACAGGTGGATCAACCTGAAGAGCAGCGGATAATCGCTGTCATACGAGGTAAGTTGACAGCTTATTACACAGGGCAACAGTGTTTTTGGTGCAGCCCTGTCTTTAACTGATTATATAAGAATGGAGTGCACTGAACAAAACTGCATCATCGGTTTTGTTCCATCAGCTCTTGTTTCCACGATATGACGGAAAAACGGATTTCTTGTAAATTTTGCCCTTTCGAATTTCTTGTGGTCACAATAGGCACGAAATTCTGAATTTCTGTGGCCTATTCGACAGAACACATATCAATGCTTCTGTAAAAAATCAAACGCCCAAAATTCGATCATGCAGAAGGTTCCAAATTGGTCTCTGAAGTCAGACGTTTCTCAATTTATGGCTATTTTTACAAAATAAATCATCCCTTTTAAGCTAAAGTGGTTGGTGTATTAAAATTTAAGCCATTCGAGCCTATAGCCAATCATATTTTCTAGTTATGTGAATTAATTCGCATTTTTACCAGTTAATTTGGCGGAGCTACAGCCTGCTTAAGTCAAAAACACACATTTAAATTTATGGGATATATTTGAGCGAAAAAATAAAAATCAAAATATAATCATTATTTTTTTTTTTTTAACTCAGAAAATTATAATTATATTTGATTTTTATTTTTTCACTCATGAAATAATCATTTGGTTTGAAAAAAAAATTAAAAAATAATCATTATCATTGAGGAATATATTTAAAAATCAACAATTTAAAAATCATTGCGGATTTCCATAGATTATCCAAAAAGAACCCGACAGGTATAATTCAAATATTTTTGCGGCTACTCTAAGTGGTTGATTTTTATACCCTTGCAGAGGGTATATTAAAATTGTCACGATGTTTGTAACGCATAGAAGGAAGCATCTCCGACCCCATAAACTATATATATTCTTGATCAGCATGACGAGCTGAGTCTATATAGCCATGTCCGTCTGTCCGTCTGTCCGTCTGTCCGTCGGTCCGTCTGTCCGTCTGTCCGTCCGTCTGTTTCTATGCTATCTCCTCCCTCAGTTTTAGAGCTATCTTGACCAAACTTTGCAAAAAGTCTTTAAATATACATAGGCTGCACATTTGTCGGAATCGGCCGGATCGGATGACTATATCATATAGCTGCCATAGGAACGATCGGTCCATAAACTAGTTCTAGTGAGAAAAACTTTTTTGTTTTCTATTGAATCGTCACTAAACTTGGTATATATTAGTTTTATACCCCTTCACACAATTCTGGAAAAATTGATCAAAATCGGATGACTATAGCATATAGCTGCCATATAAACGGTCAGTAAAAAAACTAGTTCTAGTGAGAAAAACTTTTTTGTTTTCTATTGTAGCGTCACCAATCTTGGTTTATATTAGTTTTATATGCTTTTACACAATTTCAAAATAATGTATTAAAATCGGATGACTATAGCATATAGCTGCCATATGAACGGTCTGTCAAAAAAATTGTTCTAGTGAGAAAAACTTGTTTGTTTTCCATCGAAGCGTCACCAATCTTGGTATATATTAGTTTTATACCCCTTTACACAATTCTGGAAAAATTTATCAAAATCGGATGACTATAGCATATAGCTGCCATATAAACGGTCGGTCAAAAAACTAGTTGTAGTGAGAAAAACTTTTTTGTTATCAATGGTAGCGACTTTCAAAAACTGCAAGGGTATTTAAAACATCGGCGTAGCCGATGTTAGCCTTCTATTTTTAATATTAAAAAATACAAAAAAATCATTATTTACGGTCCCTGGTTATTTTAATCATATTGTGACAGTGGGACCTTATCCACCAAAAAAAATATATATTAAAAATTTCGCGGATTTTTAGAAGTCGCGGACTGCATTTTAAAAATAATATTGCAATGTACTGCTTTTAGCGTTTTAACCACCTTTCACATTTTTTAAAAATCTGGAAAAATTATAAGAGCTTTAACAAACCATGGCGAATATACCCACAAAAAAGCAAAGTGGAACCCCAATTGCAAGTTGAAAATAAATAAGGTTAAAAAATTCGCGGATTTATACAAGTCGCGGTTTGCCTCGTTAAAATCAGGGATATTATTGTATCGAATTCCGAAGGTTCAAAGTATTTATTTAGAATTTTTCAGAATTTTAACATGGCCCATTGTCTTAAAACAGCTTACGATCAAAATAGTTTAACTCTTCATTAAAAATACACCATGAGCGCTAGGACAAAACCAAAGATGCGGAAATTTTTGTCAGATACCCAACTTTGAATCTGCATACCAAAAATTTAATTTCGGTCAAGGGCCGCTGCCCATGGGAATCCGGCTACGCCCTTTGTCAAAACACTTTCTTGTCACTTTAAATATGGATGTCTTTGATTTTTATAAATGGTAAAACTATGTCGACTTATAGCCTATTTCCACTGGCACATATATGTACATTCGAAATTTTTACATTTTCGATTTTTAACCATTAAATTCGCGTTTTTTTTAACAATTGCGACGTCAATGCAAACATAGTTGCTAAACTAACCCAAAGATTGGCCAACTTTCACTTATCGGCTTAGAATGTATATTTGCTTTGGATTTTTAATATTTTCAAATGTACATATATGTGCCAGTGGAAATAGGCTATAAAACGCCCACAAAATAATAACAATAACAAGCACAGTCACACAAATTATTTTTTTTTTATTTTCTTACAATTATTTTTATTTTTATACACTTGAAAAGTGTATATTAATTTTGCCCAGAAGTTTGTAACGCATAGAAATATTCATTTCCGACCCCATAAACTATATATATTCTTGATCAGGACGACGAGCAGAGTTCATTTCCGCTTGTCCGTCCGTCCGTCTGTCTGTCTGTCCGTCTGTCTATCTGTCTGTTTCTACGCAAACTAGTCCCTCAGTTTTAAAGCTATCGAGCTGAAATTTTGCACATAATCTTCTTTTTACTGCACGCAACTAATATGTCGAAACCGGCCGGATCGGATGACTATATCATATAGCTGTCATAGGAACGATCGGTCGAAAAATAAGTCTTTGTGAGAAAAACTTTTTTGATTTCCATCGTAGCGTCACCAATCGTAGTATATATTAGTTTTATATGTTTCCCCACAATTCGGAAAAAATTGATCAAAATCGGATGACTATAGCATATAGCTGCCATAGAAACGGAGGGTCAAAAAATAACTTCTAGTGAGAAAAACTTTTTTGTTTTCCATCGTAGCGTCCCCAATCTTAATATATATTAGTTTTATATGCTTTGACACAATTCGGAAAAAATTGATCAAAATCGGATGACTATAGCATATAGCTGCCATAGAAACGGACGGTCAAAAAAATACTTCTAGTGAGAAAAACTTTTTTTTTTTCTATCGTAGCGTCTCCAATCTTGGTATATATTAGTTTTATATTCTTTCACATAATTTCGTAAAAATTTATCAAAATCGGAGAACTATAGCATATAGCTGCCATTGGACCGATCGGACGGAAAATGTGTTTTACTAAGAGAAGTTTTTTTTTATGGTATCAAATTTTTATTATCAATGATTTAAAAATTGTAAATATTTGATATTGTTATGTAGGCCTGTAGATTCAAATCCGCAGTAGTCAGGTTTCCCTGTGGCTGTTTGCATTTGCAAGTGCCGAAGTTTCACTGGCAGCGAGGAGATAGAAACGCTTTGGTAATTTTAACAACAAAAAAAAAAAAAAAAACGAGAAGGCAAAGCTAACTTCGACCGTGTCGAAGTTTTAATACACTTGAAAAACTTTACTCCAACTGATTTAGCCGGTAAAATATATATAGGATATACATATCAGATATTTAAAATTTTTAAATCATTGATACTAAAAATTTGATTCAAAAAAAAAAACTTTTCTTAGTAAAACACATTTTACGACCGATCGGTCCTATGGCAGCTATATGCTATAGTCATCCTATTTTGATAAATTTTTTCAAAATCATGTGAAAGCATATAAAACTAATATATACCAAGATTGGGGACGCTACGATGAAAAATAAAAAAGTTTTTCCCACCAGAACTAGTTTTTTGACCGACCGTTTATATAGCAGCTATATGCTATATTCATCCGATTTTGATAAATTTTTCCACAAATGTGTAAAATCATCAAAAACTAATATATACCAAGATAGGTGACGCTACAATGGAAAACAAAAAAGTTTTTCTCACAAAGACTTATTTTCCGACCGATCGTTCCTATGGCAGCTATAAGATATAGTCATCCGATCCGGCTGGTTCCGACATATTAGTTGCGTGCAGTAAAAAGAAGACTCTGTGCAAAATTTCAGCTCAATAGCTTTTAATCTGAGAGACTAGTTCGCGTAGAAACAGACAGACAGACGGACAGACAGACGGACAGACGTACGGACGGACAAGCGGAAATGAACTCGGCTCGTCGTCTTGATCAAGAATATATATAGTTTATGGGGTCGGAAATGAATATTTCTATGCGTTACAAACTTCTGGGCAAAATTAATATACACTTTTCAAGTGTATAACAAGTAAGAAAGTCGGTCAAGCCCGACTGTAATATACTCTGTACCTGTTTGTATGTAACTGATAACTTTAAAGTGTGAGGGTTTTTCAAAATCTGGGAATGGCAACTCTTTTGACTATCGTTTATCTGGTTGGAAAACGATGTATCGAGGCTCGAAAAGTAATGATGAGTAGAATTACCCTAGTACATAACTCGTAAAATTATAAAATTTGTATATAATTTCCTAATAACATAAACGTATCTATATTAGTCAAGCGGGAATCACGCGTGATTTCTGACCGCAGGCCATCTCAATTGCATCGCCCCTCTCATACTTGGTGTTTGCCTCCTTATCAAATATCTATTGGAAAGAGGGGAGGGGGAAACAAAAAGCTGCGCAGTCCAGTTAACTAAGGCCGTCAAGCCAATTCCAATTGGGAAATTACCAGTAAGCTATTGCCCTCTCGCTCTCTCTTTGCCGTTGTTGTCGTTGAATTAAATTTTCTTTTTACTTATAGCGCCACTATTGTTCATCTGATCGGAAAACAATGTATGGGGGCTTGATAAGAAATGATGAGTAGAATATATGTCTAAAAGGTTCGAGCAACCTAACTCCAAAATTGTGGAAGATATTACGTTTTTTTCAATTTGCGGGGGAGGCAGGGGGCGTGGCAAAAATCAAAACTAAACTTGATCTGCCTGCAAGTATAAGAAATATATGTTCCATACACCTCAAACCTCTATCTCTTACCATCTCTGAGATCTCTTCGTTCATACGGACAGACGGACAGACAGACGGACAGACGGACATGGCTATATCGACTCGGCTGTTGATGCTGATCAAGAATATATATACTTTATGGGGTCGGAGATGCTTCCTTCTGGCTGTTACATACATTTGCACAAACCCAATATACTCTGTGTACCTTCGGTACAGAGTATAAAAACGATCAGAGTGACAGTCGTCAAACGAAAGCTGAGAGAAGAAATTGACATTTCTGGTGCTGTGCGGTTTTCTTTCTTTTCTTTGTTGGTGCAAGTAAATAGAAGAATAATACGTGGAAAAAGTTTTAAACATATTTAAATATTGAGGGTTTTCACTAGTCCTCGTAAAATGGTAAATGGTAAATTTACCACACACTAGCTACTGAACGACTCTTTGTGATTCATGATAGTAATTTTAGTAGTAATCCAGAGTAGATTCAAAGCTTAATATTTACGACCATTTTCTGCTAGGTCGGTGGCGTAGGGCGCTGAATGCATATCTCTAAAACTAATGGATGTGTGTTCGATCCTTGAAGGGGGTGGGTGATAAACACTTTTTTTATACCCTTGCAGAGGGTATATTAAAATTGTCACGATGTTTGTAACGCATAGAAGGAAGCATTTCCGACCACATAAAGTATATATATTCTTGATCAGCATGACGAGCTGAGTTCATTTCCGTTTGTCCGTCTGTCCGTCCGTCCGTCCGTCTGTCCGTCTGTCCGTCTGTTTCTATGCTATCTCCTCCCTCAGTTTTAAAGCTATCTTGACCAAACTTTGCAAAAAAGTTTTTTAAATACAAATACGCTGCACATTTGTCGGAATCGGCCGGATCGGATGACTTTATCATATAGCTGCCATAGGAACGATCGGTCCAAAAACTTGTTCTAGTGAGAAAAACTTTTTGTTTTCCATCGTAGCGTCACCAATCGTGGTATGTAAAAGTTTTATATGCTTCCACACAATTCTGGAAAAATTTATCAAAATCGGATGACTATAGCATATAGCTGCCATATAAACGGTCGCTCAAAAAACTAGTTCTAGTGAGAAAAACTTTTTTTGTTTTCCATCGTAGCGTCACCAATCGTGGTATATATTAGTCTTATATGATTCCACACAATTCTGGAAAAATTTATCGAAATCGGATGACTATAGCATATAGCTGCCATATAAACAATCGGTCCAACAACTAGTTCTAGTGAGAAAAACTTTTTTGTTTTCCATCGTAGCATCACCAATCGTGGTATATATTAGCTTTATATGGGGGACTTCCACACAATTCTGGAAAAATTGATCGAAATCGGATGACTATAGCATATAGCTGCCATAGGAACGATCGGTCTAAAAACTAATTCTAGTGAGAAAAACTTTTTGGTTATCAATGGTAGCGCCTTTCAAAAACTGCAAGGGTATTTAAAACATCGGCGTAGCCGATGTTAGCCTTCTATTTTTTATTTTTATTATCGTTTGTTTGTAGGTAGAGCCTAATTTTTTATACTTTTCTTAAATCGGTTATAGTTTGGCGCTTTTACTTTCATTCATTTTGTTGCATAAATTTCAAATTTGATTGATCTATTCAGTAAGTATATCGGCTTTAGATGGTGATAAGGAATATTTATACTTAGCGGGTCGGTCGGGAGTTCTTTCCTCTTCCAGTTACATAAAATTGCATTAGAATAGTGTACCATTTTTACTCTACAATAACGGGAATGAAAAATAAATAACATATTTATTAAAAAGACACAAAAAAAAATATTAAAAAAAAAAAACAGTCTTCTTTTGTCTTTGCCGGGATTTGAACCGACAATTTACAAAAAGGAGCCATCATGCCTGTCCACTCAGCCATCGACTATTTCGAATAAAAAGTAGCTAAATTGCTTTTTAGGAGTGACACGATACTAAGTATTTTTATTCGATACTTTGATTTTAACACTTTACAATTTTACGACGCAGTTTTAAAAACATACCCCAGGGTCTCGGAAAGGTTGTATTTTTTTTCTCATGTGTTTTGTTGTTGTATCGTAAACTTATGGAGTTTACCATTTACAATTTACCATTTTACGAGGACTAGTGAATACCCTCATTATTTAATATAATTAAAGAAACAACCAAAAAATAAAACTATTACAAATAAAAATACTCCCAAACAAAGATACTATACGGCCAGTGGATCTACCTTGTGGGCAGTGCGTGGCTTGCAGTTGGTTGCAGTGATAACGAGAGCGTAAGTTGAAGTCGGCCCTGCTCGACTTCGATATACCCGTTACTCAGGGTAAGGTTTATTTCAGAATATTTTATTAGACCACAACATGCCCAAATTGTGTTTTTTTCCCAAATTGCGGTGGTGGCTACTCTACTATAAATCATCTGATCGGTAAACTATGTATGGCGGATCGATAAGTAATGTTGATTAAAATACATGTCTAAAAAGTTTGATTAATCTGTTTTCGAAATTGTGGGAGATATAAGGCTTTTTTAAAATTGCGGGGGCGGGAACTTTTCTATCGTTCATCTGATCAGGAAATGATATATGGCGGATCGATAGGTAATGATGATTGAAATATATGTCTAGAAGGTTCGAACAATCTATGATCAAAATTGTGGGAGATATGAGGTATTTTCCAAATTGCGTGGGTGGCAACTCTTCTATCGTTCATCTGATTAGGAAATGATGTATGACGGATCGATAGGTAATGATGATTGAAATAAATGTCTAGAAGGATTTACTAATGTATTTTCAAAATTGTGGGAGATATGAGATATTTTTCAAATTGCGGGGGCGGTAACTCTACTATGGTTCATCTGATCGAAAAATGATGTATGGCGGATCGATAGGTAATGATGATTAAAATATATGTCTAGAAGGTTCGAACAATCTATTTTTAAAATTGAGGGAGATATGAGGTTTTTTTCATATTGCGGGGGCGGGAGGGGGCGTGGCAAAAATTTGAAACAAACTTGATCTGCGTGCAGACAATACAAGTCTACACTGAAAAAATGGTAGCTATAGCTCTTATAGTCCCTGAGATCTAGGTGTTCATACAGACGGACGGACAGACGGACAGACGGACAGACGGACAGACGGACAGACAGACAGACAGACGGACATGTCTAAATCGACTCGGCTATTGATGCTGATCAAGAATATATATACTTTATGGGGTCGGAAATGTTTCCTTCTGCCTGTTACATACATTTGCACGAACTTAGTATACCCTTTTTACTCTACGAGTAACGGGTATAAAAAGTAGGGAATTACAGTCTCAAAAATTAAAACAAAAATACAAACAAACCAAACAAATTAAAAATTCCGCAGATTTTTTTTGCTGAAGGAGGGAGTCTAAAAATTATCGCACACATACGTACATACAACACCAAAAAAAAAAGGCAAACTTGGGAGTACATTGACCTTGCCGACACAGCAGCTGACGATCTGCCTAGTTCTTGCAGCGAATTGGCTGGCAGTTAGAGCACAATCATACCCTTGCTGCCCTACCAGGCGTAACCAGCAGTACCGTTGGATGTTCCGCTATTGAGCGAAGAGTAAGCAGCGGACAGCAAACCATAGACGAGCAGCAGCTGAAGTGCCGACGTTCATCCGAAGGCTTCGACAAGTCCGGCGTGTGCTTTGTTGGGACGGGGGGGAAGGGGGAAAACACAAGCTTCAAAGAAGAGGGCGGGTTGGCTACACTAGTAGCGCTGTTACTAAGGGCATTTCTTTTCCTTAGCTTATTGGATTTTAATTTATTGTGGTTTATTTTTTTATACCCTTGCAGAGGGTATATTAAAATTGTCACGATGTTTGTAACGCATACACAGACGGAAAAAACCTGTTCAGAATATAAGTTGCCGGCAACTCAAAACAATAACAGATTTTTCTCAAAATTTTTGAGAACAAATGTTCAGAATGTTCTTGAAATGAGCAAAATTCAACTCAATCGGAGTATAATTGCCTTTTTGACTTTCAATTCCGTGAGCGCGTGCCACATTGGCTTTGGGTTATGGTGTTTCGCAACTATACGGGGGTTGAAAAACAGAGAGAGCGATAAAGCTGAGAGCAACAGCAAATTCGCTCTCTTGGCTTCTCTCTTTTGTCGTCTGGAGCAAACGCTCTTGTATGACATTGGGTGCCTAGTCTGGCAAGCGCGGCGCGGTCGAGTGCGCTGAGACGCAGACCCGAGGTCCCGAGTTCGATTCCCAGACAAGGCAAGTTAAAGTAAGTTCTTATTAATTTATTTATATATGTTTCTTCAAATTAAAGAAATCTTAAGTGAATCCAAATATACAATAATATTAATATATATGCAAATTTATAAGAAAAAAAATCTCTCGGGCGTTCCAAATTTTATGAACTTTTATCGGGCGACTATCCCGACATTATTGAGCCCGTTTGGCGTTGAGTTGAGCCCGAATGGCACAGTTTTTTTTTTCTGTGTGAGAACGAAATTACTTAAAATGAGTATTGTTTGTTCTCATATAAAGTAAAAAGTGTTCTTGAAAACGGAACAAAAACAACTCAATTCAAGTTTTTGCGTTCTCAAAAAAATGTTCTTGAAGTGAGAACATTCTACTACATATGAGATTTCCCGTTCTTACACTGTTTTTGGTAACGATTGTGCTCATCTTGAGTCCAATGTTCTCGGTTTTTTCCCTCTGTGTAGAAGGAAGCATCTCCGACCCCATAAACTATATATATTCTTGATCAGCATGACGAGCTGAGTCTATATAGCCATGTCCGTCTGTCCGTCTGTCCGTCCGTCTGTTTCTATGCTATCTCCTCCCTCAGTTTTGAAGCTATCTTGACAAAACTTTGCAAAAAGTCTTTAAATACACATAGGCTGCACATTTGTCGGAATCGGCCGGATCGGATGACTATATCATATAGCTGCCATAGGAACGATCGGTCCATAAACTAGTTCTAGTGAGAAAAACTTTTTTGTTTTCTATTGAATCGTCACCAAACTTGCTATATATTAGTTTTATACCCTTTCACACAATTCTGGAAAAATTTATCAAAATCGGATGACTATAGCATATAGCTGCCATATAAACGGTCAGTAAAAAAACTAGTTCTATTGAGAAAAACTTTTTTGTTTTCTATCGTAGCGTCACCAATCTTAGTTTATATTAGTTTTATATGCTTTTACACAATTCCAAAAAAATTTATTAAAATCGGATGACTATAGCATATAGCTACCATATAAACGGTCAGTCAAAAAACTAGTTCTAGTGAGAAAAACTTTTTTGTTTTCCATCGAAGCGTCACCAATCTTGGTATATATTAGTTTTATACCCCTTCACACAATTCTGGAAAAATTTATCAAAATCGGATGACTATAGCATATAGCTGCCATATAAACGGTCTGTCAAAAAACTCGTTCTAGTGAGAAAAACTTTTTTGTTTTCCATCGAAGCGTCACCATTCTTGGTATATATAAGTTTTATACCCCTTCACACAATTCTGGAAAAATTTATCAAAATCGGATGACTATAGCATATAGCTGCCATATAAACGGTCGGTCAAAAAACTAGTTGTAGTGAGAAAAACTTATTTGCTATCAATGGTAGCGACTTTCAAAAACTGCAAGGGTATTTAAAACATCGGCGTAGCCGATGTTAGCCTTCTATTTTTATGGTTGAATCGGGGAAAACTTTTGAAAATTATTGATGAAAGTCAGCAAGGAATCATTGGTGAATGTGACGTTAATTCACTGGTGATTCACCCATGACTTATTGACAAAAGTCACAGAGGAATCAGAGGTGAAATAAGACTATATTCACTAAGAAATCACCGGTGATTTAACACTAGATTCACCCATGATTCCTTGCTGAGTTTTGCAAAGAAGTAATGAGTGAATCACCAGTGAATTAACGTCAGATTCACCAATGATTCCTTGCTGACTTTTGCAAAGAAGTCATGGGTGAATGTTAAATTCACCACTTCTTTTCATAGCATTTCACCAGTGATTCATCGCTACCCATGAGTGATGCATCGGTGAATCATAAGTGAATCATTAGTGAAGCGAACTGCAGGGTATTTTCACACCAATACACTCTAACTTTTTCGCCTTGCTCTTTGTGACAAATACCAGAGAGTTGAAAATACATAGAGATGAAATCGCTCTCTTAAATTAATTCCGAAAAAAATCATGCGTTATCCTGGGTTATGCGATGTTCGGATAATAAATTATTGGGCATTGTCTTTGCCCTTGCTTTTTTGTTATACCCTTGCAGAGGGTATATTAAAATTGTCACGATGTTTGTAACGCATAGAAGGAAGCATTTCCGACCACATAAAGTATATATATTCTTGATCAGCATGACCAGCTGAGTTCATTTCCGTCTGTCCGTCTGTCCGTCCGTCCGTCTGTCCGTCTGTTTCTATGCTATCTCCTCCCTCAGTTTTAAAGCTATCTTGACCAAACTTTGCAAAAAGACTTAAAATGCAAATACGCTGCACATTTGTCGGATTCGGCCGGATCAAATGACTATATCATATAGCTGCCATAGAAACGATCGGTTCAAAAACTAGTTCTAATGAGAAAAACATTTTTGTTTTCCATTGTAGCGTTACCAATCTTGGTATTTATTAGTTTTATATGCTTTCACACAATTTTGAAAAAATTTATCAAATTCGGATGATTATAGCATATAGCTGCCATATAAACGGTGTGTCAAAAAACTAGTTCTAATGAGAAAAACTTTTTTGTTTTCCATCGTAGCGTTACCAATCTTGGTATATATTAGTTTTATATGCTTTCACACAATTTTGAAAAAAATTTATCAAAATCGGATGATTATAGCATATAGCTGCCTTATAAACGGTCGGTCCAAAAACTAGTTCTAGTGAAAAAAATCTTTTTTGTTTTCCATCGTAGCATCATCAATCGTGGTATATATTAGTTTCATATGCTTCCACACTATTCTAGAAAAATTCATCAAAATCGGACGACCATAGCATATAGCTGCCATAGGAACGATCGGTTCAAAAACTAGTTCTAATGAGAAAAACATTTTTGTTTTCCATTGTAGCGTTACCAATCTTGGTATTTATTAGTTTTATATGCTTTCACACAATTTTGAAAAAATTTATCAAATTCGGATGATTATAGCATATAGCTGCCTTATAAACGGTCGGTCCAAAAAACTAGTTCTAGTGAAAAAAATCTTTTTGTTTTCCATCGTAGCATCATCAATCGTGGTATATATTAGTTTCATATGCTTCCACACTATTCTAGAAAAATTCATCAAAATCGGATGACTATAGCATATAGCTGCCATAGGAACGATCGGTCTAAAAACTTATTATAATGAGAAAAACTTTTTTGTTATCAATGGTAGCGCCTTTCAAAAACTGCAAGGGTATTTAAAACATCGGCGTAGCCGATGTTAGCCTTCTATTTTTTGTTTTGTTTTGGAAATTGCTGTGACTGCAAGAGATCGCTGTGTCTGTGTTAGGGCTATTTTTATACCCTTGCAGAGGGTATATTAAAATTGTCACGATGTTTGTAACGCATAGAAGGAAGCATCTCCGACCCCATAAACTATATATATTCTTGATCAGCATGACGAGCTGAGTCTATATAGCCATGTCCGTCTGTCCGTCTGTCCGTCCGTCTGTTTCTATGCTATCTCCTCCCTCAGTTTTGAAGCTATCTTGATCAAACTTTGCAAAAAGTCTTTAAATACACATAGGCTGCACATTTGTCGGAATCGGCCGGATCGGATGACTATATCATATAGCTGCCATAGGAACGATCGGTCCATAAACTAGTTCTAGTGAGAAAAACTTTTTTGTTTTCTATTGAATCGTCACCAAACTTGCTATATATTAGTTTTATACCCTTTCACACAATTCTGGAAAAATTTATCAAAATCGGATGACTATAGCATATAGCTGCCATATAAACGGTCAGTAAAAAAACTAGTTCTAGTGAGAAAAACTTTTTTGTTTTCTATCGTAGCGTCACCAATCTTAGTTTATATTAGTTTTATATGCTTTTACACAATTCCAAAAAAATTTATTAAAATCGGATGACTATAGCATATAGCTACCATATAAACGGTCAGTCAAAAAACTAGTTCTAGTGAGAAAAACTTTTTTGTTTTCCATCGAAGCGTCACCAATCTTGGTATATATTAGTTTTATACCCCTTCACACAATTCTGGAAAAATTTATCAAAATCGGATGACTATAGCATATAGCTGCCATATAAACGGTCTGTCAAAAAACTCGTTTTAGTGAGAAAAACTTTTTTGTTTTCCATCGAAGCGTCACCATTCTTGGTATATATAAGTTTTATACCCCTTCACACAATTCTGGAAAAATTTATCAAAATCGGATGACTATAGCATATAGCTGCCATATAAACGGTCGGTCAAAAAACTAGTTGTAGTGAGAAAAACTTATTTGCTATCAATGGTAGCGACTTTCCAAAAACTGCAAGGGTATTTAAAACATCGGCGTAGCCGATGTTAGCCTCTATTTTTATGGTTGAATCGGGGAAAACTTTTTGAAAATTATTGATGAAAGTCAGCAAGGAATCATTGGTGAATGTGACGTTAATTCACTGGTGATTCACCCATGACTTATTGACAAAAGTCACAGAGGAATCAGAGGTGAAATAAGACTATATTCACTAAGGAATCACCGGTGATTTAACACTAGATTCACCCATGATTCCTTGCTGAGTTTTGCAAAGAAGTAATGAGTGAATCACCAGTGAATTAACGTCAGATTCACCAATGATTCCTTGCTGACTTTTGCAAAGAAGTCATGGGTGAATGTTAAATTCACCACTTCTTTTCATAGCATTTCACCAGTGATTCATCGCTACCCATGAGTGATGCATCGGTGAATCATAAGTGAATCATTAGTGAAGCGAACTGCAGGGTATTTTCACACCAATACACTCTAACTTTTTCGCCTTGCTCTTTGTGACAAATACCAGAGAGTTGAAAATACATAGAGATGAAATCGCTCTCTTAAATTAATTCCGAAAAAAAACATGCGTTATCCTGGGTTATGCGATGTTCGGATAATAAATTATTATACCCTTGCAGAGGGTATATTAAAATTGTCACGATGTTTGTAACGCATAGAAGGAAGCATCTCCGACCCCATAAACTATATATATTCTTGATCAGCATGACGACCTGAGTCTATATAGCCATGTCCGTCTGTCCGTCCGTCTGTTTCTATGCTATCTCCTCCCTCAGTTTTAGAGCTATCTTGACCAAACTTTGCAAAAAGTCTTTAAATACACATAGGCTGCACATTTGTCGGAATCGGCCGGATCGGATGACTATATCATATAGCTGCCATAGGAACGATCGGTTCATAAACTAGTTCTAGTGAGAAAAACTTTTTTGTTTTCTATTGAATCGTCACCAAACTTGGTATATATTAGTTTTATACCCCTTCACACAATTCTGGAAAAATTTATCAAAATCGGATGACTATAGCATATAGCTGCCATATAAACGGTCAGTAAAAAAACTAGTTCTAGTGAGAAAAAACTTTTTTGTTTTCTATTGAATCGTCACCAAACTTGGTATATATTAGTTTTATACCCCTTCACACAATTCTGGAAAAAATTTATCAAAATCGGATGACTATAGCATATAGCTGCCATATAAACGGTCAGTAAAAAAACTAGTTCTAGTGAGAAAAACTTTTTGTTTTCTATTGAATCGTCTCCAAACTTGGTATATATTAGTTTTATACCCCTTCACACAATTCTGGAAAAATTTATCAAAATCGGATGACTATAGCATATAGCTGCCATATAAACGGTCAGTAAAAAAACTAGTTCTAGTGAGAAAAACTTTTTTGTTTTCTATTGAATCGTCACCAAACTTGGTATATATTAGTTTTATACCCCTTCACACAATTCTGGAAAAATTTATCAAAATCTGATGACTATAGCATATAGCTGCCATATAAACGGTCGGTCAAAAAACTAGTTGTAGTGAGAAAAACTTTTTTGTTATCAATGGTAGTGACTTTCAAAAACTGCAAGGGTATTTAAAACATCGGCGTAGCCGATGTTAGCCTTCTATTTTTGGGCATTGTCTTTGCCCTTGCTTCTTTGTTATACCCTTGCAGAGGGTATATTAAAATTGTCACGATGTTTGTAACGCATAGAAGGAAGCATTTCCGACCACATAAAGTATATATATTCTTGATCAGCATGACCAGCTGAGTTCATTTCCGTCTGTCCGTCTGTCCGTCCGTCCGTCTGTCCGTCTGTTTCTATGCTATCTCCTCCCTCAGTTTTAAAGCTATCTTGACCAAACTTTGCAAAAAGACTTAAAATGCAAATACGCTGCACATTTGTCGGATTCGGCCGGATCAAATGACTATATCATATAGCTGCCATAGAAACGATCGGTTCAAAAACTAGTTCTAATGAGAAAAACATTTTTGTTTTCCATTGTAGCGTTACCAATCTTGGTATTTATTAGTTTTATATGCTTTCACACAATTTTGAAAAAATTTATCAAATTCGGATGATTATAGCATATAGCTGCCATATAAACGGTGTGTCAAAAAACTAGTTCTAATGAGAAAAACTTTTTTGTTTTCCATCGTAGCGTTACCAATCTTGGTATATATTAGTTTTATATGCTTTCACACAATTTTGAAAAAATTTTATCAAAATCGGATGATTATAGCATATAGCTGCCTTATAAACGGTCGGTCCAAAAACTAGTTCTAGTGAAAAAAATCTTTTTTGTTTTCCATCGTAGCATTATCAATCGTGGTATATATTAGTTTCATATGCTTCCACACTATTCTAGAAAAATTCATCAAAATCGGATGACTATAGCATATAGCTGCCATAGGAACGATCGGTCTAAAAACTTATTATAATGAGAAAAACTTTTTTGTTATCAATGGTAGCGCCTTTCAAAAACTGCAAGGGTATTTAAAACATCGGCGTAGCCGATGTTAGCCTTCTATTTTTTTTTACTCCCATCACAACAACAAAAAAAAAACAGGTGCAGATAATCCGTCGTTGCTGGCGCCATCAACAAAACGGGTGAGTAAAGCAAATTTACCAATATATAAATATTCTGTGTCCAAATCAAGATATGCACAAATAAACAATAAAAATAAAAAAAAGATAGAATCCTAAACACAGTAGCAGCATCAGGCAGTTGTTCCAAATCTACATCCAAACGGATTAGGCTCACAGCAAATTGGAGCTGTTGATCATCCCAGCGCAAGAGCAAAAGAAAAATAAATGTCAACAAACGAATCATTGTTTTGCTAGTGCTACTTTCTATAGATAGTTATACATAATTTGAATAAGAATTAAAGGAAAAGGAAAAGAACTGAAGGAGTCTCTTTAAACGACATGAAGTCTTTAGGCTAAATAAATATAAATATAAATATAAATCAAATCTTAATTATTTTAGACACTAACATGCATAGGTTTTAAGTTGCTATAGAGTTTGGAGAATTTGTCACACAGAAATATGAATTATAATGAAATGAAAACGAAAACATAAACAAACATAAAAAGAAAAAATGATTTGCTAATTTAAATCTTTTTTGGAGTTGGGGCGAAATGGGGGTGTTTGTGCTGGTGGAGCGATGAGAGCCACAAGAGAGCCAAGGTGCGATACAGATGACTAAATGACGGACAAGACGAAATCAGGGAACCAACAACAACTGGCCCAAGTTGGTTCAAGGCCATGCAGAAGCGTGGAAAGGGGTGGGTAAGGCCAAGCCGCCGATCAAACATATGATCAAACCAGTGAGAGCGATAGGTATGCATGTGTGTATGAGTGAGTTAAGTATTCAGTCGGGGCTTTGGGCGTGTATGCTTGTGTGAGTGAGTGTGAATGCGAATGTGAGGGTGAATGAGAACTAATATCTTACAGATATTGGAACCTGAGTGAATCTGATGGATGTGTGGGGGAAATAACTATGAACAGGGGGTTAAACTGAAAGCTGGTTTGCGGGCGGGTCGGACAAACTGAAGACGGACTATACATATTTATCAAAAGGCACGACACTACAAATAAATGTATTGTTTATCTTTGGGATTGGGAGAGTAGGTGCTGAGGTGGACCACCCCGCATACGGCGAGCCAAGCCGGGCTGCCAGCGTGCAAGGATAAAGTAACAAACATAACAATATCTATATCCTATATATATTTTACCGGTTAAATCAGTTGGAGTAATCTTTTTCAAGTGTATTAGAACTTCGGCACAGTCGAAGTTAGCTTTGCCTTCTCGTTATTAAATAAGTTTGCGCTATTTTCGCTCAAAGGGGCCAGTGATGCACCCGTAACAATTAATAATAATTGTTAATTAATGATATTTATTAATTTTATAAATTATGCACTTCACTTACCTAAATTCAATTATATTTTGAACACACAAATTGTATTTTACACAAAAATAGAATATTAATTCAAATTGCAAATTTTAAAAAAACAACGTGACGCTGTGGCTGTAAAAATCAAACGCACAAACATCTGTTTTTTTCCATGCTACAGACAAGTTGTTAGAGGGAGGGGGAGGGGGGAAGGGGCACGCGCCGAACGCAAAAAACAACGGCAGTCAACGATGCGCCGTTAATCCTTTTCTTCGTTGTGTCATTCTCTTACTCTAAGGTATTCCAGGTCATATCCGACTGTTAAAAGCATTTGTACAAATATATTTATGGCCCGTAAATAAATGATTAATTTCGGGGAAATAAAAATAATGAGTTATTATACGACTATTAAACCAACGACCTGTTCAATCCTCTTATTTTAAAATTCAATAATATTCACACAATTTATGTGTTCTACACTGTATGTTCTACACATATGTTGCCGGCCGCGACTGCACATGTTTGTTTTCGGTTGCTGTCGCCAAAATTGCAACAACAAAACACATACAGAATTCGCTTCTGCCGACGTAGGCGTCAAAGCAGAACGGTGAATAAGTGATGAATTTGACTAGAAGTGAATTCTGGAACTGAAGGGTATAATGCGACGCAAAGCGGCTCGAACCTACATTGTTGAAGGCGAAGCCACAGACCAGATAACCTAGACTTAAGGTTTGATGCATGCCTCTTCTCTGCCAGCAGCGAGTTCAACTGTGCGTGTGTTTTGTATGAGACTGCCTATCTATATATAATATATTATATATAAAAGAATTCAACCTGACTGATTGGTGACCGTCGCACAGCCCAAACCGTAAGAGATAGCAAGCTGAATTTTTATACACTTGAAAAGTGTATATTAATTTTGCCCAGAAGTTTGTAACGCATAGAAATATTCATTTCCGACTCCATAAACTATATATATTTTTGATCAGGACGACGAGCTGAGTTCATTTCCGCCTGTCCGTCCGTCCGTCTGTCCGTCTGTCTGTCCGTCTGTCCGTCTGTCTGTCTCTCTGTTTCTACGCAAACTAGTCCCTCAGTTTTAAAGCTATCGAGCTGAAATTTTGCAGAGAATCTTCTTTTTACTGCACGCAACTAATATGTCGGAACCGGCCGGTTTGGATGACTATATCATATAGCTGTCATAGGAACGATCGGTCGAAAAATAAGTCTTTGTGAGAAAAACTTTTTTGATTTCCATCGTAGCGTCACCAATCGTAGTATATATTAGTTTTATATGTTTCCCCACAATTCGGAAAAAATTGATCAAAATCGGATGACTATAGCATATAGCTACCATATAAACGGTCGGTCAAAAAAATACTTCTAGTGAGAAAAACTTTTTTGTTTTCTATCGTAGCGTCTCCAATCTTGGTATATATTAGTTTTATATTCTTTCACATAATTTCGAAAAAATTTATAAAAATCGGAGGACTATAGCATATAGCTGCCATAGAACCGATCGGTCGGAAAATGTGTTTTACTAAGAAAAGTTTTTTTTTATGGTATCAAATTTTTATTATCAATGATTTAAAAATTGTAAATATTTTATATCTATATCCTATATATATTTTACCGGTTAAATCAGTTGGAGTAATCTTTTTCAAGTGTATTAGAACTTCGGCACAGTCGAAGTTAGCTTTGCCTTCTCGTTTACTGTAGTTTCATCTTACTCCGAAAGTGAGTACTTAGGCGGGGTTTTGGAAAATTCCGCCGATAAATATGGAAAATTCGCAGAAAACTTTTGTATGAAACTTTTTTGTTTATCATCCGATCAGCTCCAAACTAATTTAAAAAAAAACCGCAATAAAAATTCATCAACAACTGCATACCAGTTTTCCGCAAAATTAACCCACTACACCCCAATGGGTTAAAAATCAATTAATTGCCCGAAAGTATACTTTCCAAACTATTAGCTTCAAATTTATTTTCAAAACTACACATTCACGAATATGACTTTTACATTTTGGAAAAACCTACCGGAAAATGGCCGGAAAAGTGTTGTTGTTCAAAACTCACATGTTTATCATTCGATTAGCTCCAAGCTTATTGGCAAAGCTCTATATTGCAAACAAGTAAGAAAGTCGGTCAAGCCCGACTGTAATATACTCCGTACCTGTTTGTATGTAACTGATAACTTTAAAGTGTGAGGGTTTTTCAAAATCTGGGGGTGGCAACTCTTTCGACTATCCTTCATCTGGTTGAAAAAAGGATGTACGGGCTCGATAAGTAATGATGAGTAGAATTACCCTAGTACATAACTCGTAAAATTATAAAATTTGTATATAATTTCCTATTAACATAAACATATTTATATTAGTCACGCGGGAATCACGCGTGATTTCTGACCGCAGGCCATCTCAATTGCATCGCTCCTATCATACTTGGTCTTTGCCTCCTTACACAAATATCTATTGGAAAGAAGGGAGGGGGAAACTGAAAGCGGCGCTAATGCCGTCAAGCCAATTCCAATTGGGAAATTACTATTGCCCTCTCGCTCTCTCTTTCTCGTAAGTGGCTGCGTGTTGTTGTTGTCGTTGCATTAAATTTTCATTTACATATAGCGCCACTATTGTTCATCTGATCGAAAAACGATGTATGGGGGCTTGATAAGAAATGATGAGTAGAATATATGTCTAGAAGGTTTGAACAACCTAACTCCAAAATTGTGGAAGATATTAAGTTTTTTCAATTTGCGGGGGAGGCAGGGGGCGTGGCAAAAATCAAAACTAAACTTGATCTGCCTGCAAGTATAAGAAATATATGTTCCATACACCTCAAACCTCTATCTCTTACCATCTCTGAGATCTCTTCGTTCATACGGACAGACGGACAGACAGACGGACAGACGGACATGGCTATATCGACTCGGCTGTTGATGCTGATCAAGAATATATATACTTTATAGGGTCGGAGATGCTTTCTTCTGGCTGTTACATACATTTGCACAAACCCAATATACTCTGTGTACCTTCGGTACAGAGTATAAAAATATTATCGCGGTTTTTCTCACTGTGGAAAATCCGGAAAATTGGCTAAAAATATTTGACAAATAAACACAATTTGTTCTTCATACCATCGCACTCAAAATCATTTTCAAAACACCAATTGGAAATTCCATTAAATTATCATATCTCTCTACATATAACAGAGTTTGTCCCGACTGACTGACTTATTCATTGGCAATCAACGCAGAGCCTGAACGGTAAGAGATAGAAGGCTGAAATTTTCACAGAAGTTTCCATATAAGTTGAAAGTGGGCACTAAGGCGGGGTTTTGGAAAATTCCACCCCTAAGGGAAGGAAAACTCCCGGAAAAGCTACTATGGGGAAAATTTTGTTTTTCATCCGATTGACTTGAAATTTGATTTGTAAGTAAAGTAAGGGAAATAATTGGCCACCTGTTTCCCAGATTTCGGAAAATCCGCCCACAAAGAAAATGGCCGGAAAATTCTTCATGGAAAAAACTATTTTTTATCCGATTGACTTCAAACTCGGTTTGTAAGTATAGTATGATAAATAGTTAGGAATGTGATTTTTCGATGGTGTAGTGATAGTATACAAAGTTAGTTGACATGAGATTTTCCGATGTTAGAAAATTCGCCCCAAGAGTGGGGAAATTCCTGGAAAATTGTATATGGTAAAACCTATTTTTAATCCGATTGGCTTCAAAGTCGGTTTGTGAACACATTATAGAAAATAATTAGACATTTGATTTCTCGGTGGTGGAGTTTCCGCCCACAGGCAAGAATAATGGTGGGCGTATTTCGGTTCAGTGACAATGGCTATTCGTGAGCCGATCTGAATAAAATTCGTTTTGAAAGCTGTGTTTCCATTTATTCTGACCCTAGATAAATGGAAACACGTTTTTTTTTATTTCGGGAAGTTCACTGCAAAGGTCGGAATATGGAAACGATTTTTTTTTTCATCATTTTGGTGGTGTCGAAGCGAAGCGCGCCGGGTTATATGGCTAGTAGTATATATTAGAGGTGCGCGCGTGAGCGATTTTTCCATCACGTAACGCACGATTCACGAAATAAAAATATCTTGACGCACGATTCACGCACGGAGTTTTTTCAGCAATTCGCGTCACGCACGATTCACTCACGATTTACGAGACGTCACGAATAATCACGCACGATGAAAATTTTTCGCCCAACTTTTTAATTGATAGCTTATTATATTATGCTTGTATAATTCCGACTTCACTTGCTCCTTGTGTCGCAACAACCCATCTGTGCCACACTAAGATCATGCCAAAACTTATTTTCAACAATTTCCAAAATTGAATATCTTTTTCATGCATCACTCCTTTTGTTTTGTGGTTTCGCCGACTTATATCTATGATTTCCATTTACAATGTTAATTATACCCGTTACTCGTAGAGTAAAAAGGGAATACTAAGTTCGTGCAAATGTATGTAACAGGCAGAAGGAAGCATCTCCGACCCCATAAAGTATATATATTCTTGATCAGCATTAATAGCCGAGTCGATATAGACATGTCCGTCTGTCCGTCCGTCCGTCTGTTCGTCTGTCTGTATGAACACCTAGATCTCAGAGACTATAAGAGCTAGAGCTACAATTTTTTCAATGTAGACTTGTATCTTCTGCACGCAGATCAAGTTTGTTTCAAATTTTTGTTTTCAATTTTTGAAATTTTTCCGTATTTGTGGCGGTTTTTGCTAGAAGCGCGAAAGTGAGAGTCAACGTTTGTATGTATGTAAGTGTGTAGCCGATAAGGCCGCCCAAATGGAGAGGACAGAATATTATGATTGGGTGGGTGAGTGCTGCAGTCGACAGCCGACTTCTAAAATCAAGTTTTCTGTGCTCACCCATTCACTCAGTCATGACTTCGGTTCGCGTCTGTGTGAAAAACACGAATGCGCTCGTCTACTGGTAGCTATGACTTGGCCGGGACTGGGCCACCACCCCCGTTTTTGCATGTCGATCTTGCAAGCAAGAGAGACCCTCATTTCATTGTGGGTTTCATCACCACACTACGCGCTCTGTATGTATCATCGAGCGAGCAGTGGAAATCAAAAGCAAATAAATAAAAACGAGAAGGCAAAGCTAACTTCGACTGTGCCGAAGTTTTAATACACTTGAAAAACTTTACTCCAACTGATTTAACTAAAAAAATATATATATCAGCCATGCTCCCACTTTCACTTTCGCAAACTTTTTGCGATTTGAAACCGGTTTAAGGAGCAAATTTGGACTCTAAATCGCAAAAAGTTTGCGAAAGTGAAAATGGGAGCATGGCTGTATGATATGATATCAGATATTATAATTATTAAATCCTTGATAATAAAAATTTGATACCATAAAAAAAAACTTTTCTTAGTAAAACACATTTTCCGACTGATCGGTCCTATGGCAGCTATATGCTATAGTCATTCGATTTTGATAATTTTTTTCAAAATTATGTGAAAGCATATAAAACTAATATATACCAAGATTGGGGACGCTACGATAAAAAACAAAAATTTTTTTTTCAAAATTATGTGAAAGCATATAAAACTAATATATACCAAGATTGGGGACGCTACGAACAAAAAAGTTTTTCTCACTAGAAGTGGTTTTTTGACCGATCGTTTATATCGCAGCTATATGCTATAGTCATCCGATTTTGATAAATTTTTTCCGAATTGTGTGGAAACATATAAAAAAAATATATACTACGATTGGAGACGCTACGATGAAAATCAAAAAAGATTTTCTTACAACGACTTATTTTTCGACCGATCATTCCTATGGCAGCTATATGCTATAGTGATCCGATTTTGATACATTTTTCCAGAATTATGTGGAAGCATATAAAACTAACATGTACCAAGATTAGTGACGCTACGATTTAAAACAAAAAAGTTTTTCTAACTAGAACTAGTTCTTTGACCGATCGTTCCTATGGCAGCTATATGATATAGTCATCCGATCCGGCCGGTTCCGACATATTAGTTGCGTGCAGTAAAAAGAAGACTCTGTGCAAAATATCAGCTCGATAGCTTTAAAACTGAGAGACTAGTTCGCGTAGAAACAGGCAGACGAACAGACAGACGGACAGACAGACGGACGGACGGACAAGCGGAAATGAACTCAGCTCGTTGTCCTGATCAAGAATATATATAGTTTATGGGGTCGGAAATGAATATTTCTATGCGTTACAAACTTCTGGGCAAAATTAATATACACTTTTCAAGTTTATAAAAATTCGTGAATAATGCATAACTTATATTCACGAAGTAAAACTTTAACTGGCACGAATCACGCACGGATCACGGATGCACACGCACGAAAGTCTGAGTTTACTCACGATAACGACGTGACACGTCGTGACACACCGTGACACTGTAAAATCACGTCACGCGCGCACCTCTAGTATATATGATGTTGGATACTAATTTGTACTGAAAAAGAAAACAACAGCTGAACGCAACATCAGTTCGAAACAACCTTGAGTTTCAAACTATCGAACGTCAGCGTCAGCGAGGCGTCGGCTAAGCAAGTCTTAGGCTGCAAACATAGTGCGCGCTGAGACGAAGATGAAGCTGAAGACGAAGCGGAAGACGAAAAACTGCGCAGTATGATTTATATGAATTCGCTCAAATTCGCTCAAATTCGTTCATAGTGCACGCGAAGACGAAGCTGAAGACGAAACGCAAGCAATCAGCTTAAAACGGTGCAGTACTGAATTTGAAGCTGAATCGCTTTCTGTTTAGCTGTTGTTGTTGTATTTTTGTTTTGTCTATGCTTTGGCGCCGAATGTCTTAAAATTTAGTTGTAATTTGTGTTTTGGTGGACGCACATGTATTGTTAAAATGTCCATAATAAACGAGGAATTGATTGCAGCGGTTTTTAAAAAACGCTGCCTATGGGACCAGCAAAGTAAACTCTACCACAATAGGCATATTGTTGATCAAAATTGGAATGAAATTGAAGATGAATTAAATGTGGATGGTAAGTAATTTAATTTGGAATTACAAAATAGAAAATCAAAAAATTAGACTGTATCGGCATTTCTATGGCTGCAAACATAACTGCGAAAAGTGTCTCTACTTATTCGACCTCTTTTCTTTGAACTTTCCAATATATTTTTTGGTTCGTTGTTAATAAATTTTTTCCTTCAGTCATGTGAGTGTTCAGATCTCCAAAATCTAATATTGTATTATGCAATATACAAATAGCTTTAACAATAATTTCTGCGTTAGATGGTGTCGTTTCAATTGGCTTCCATAATATCCTCCATTTGGAATTAATAATGCCAAAAGCACATTCCACACATCTTCGTGCTCTTGACAAACGACGATTAAAATATTCATTTTCCAAAGATAGATTAATTCGGGCATATGGCCGAAGAACCCAGTCCAAAAGAGGATAAGCTTCATCTGCAAGCAAGACATATGGCATAGATATTGTGGTATTGGGCAATTCGGTGTCTTTCGGAAACTTTAATTCTCCAGAACTTTTCATTGTGTAAATCTTTGAGGAAGCAAAAGTTCCACCATCGCTTTGACGTCCGTAACCACCAACTTCGACTGTGACAAATTTACATTTTGCGTCAGCAACTCCCTGCAGCACTATTGAAAATTTTTTTTTATAATTATAAAACATTGATCCGGAATTCGCTGGGCATTTTACACGTATGTATGTGCTTTCCATCGATAGATCCAACACAATTTGGAAATTCCCAAAGGTCCCAATACTGCTCCGCAACTTTTTTTAAACTTTGTTCTGTGGGCACTGGCATATGTACAGGCTGCAAAACTATCCACAAAGCTTCACATGTCTCTATCACAATAGAACGAACCGTTGAAGCACCCATTCGAAAGGTAAAAGACAGGGATCTAAATAAAGTGCCAGTAGCGAGATATCTAATGAAAAAAAATATAAAACAATTTTATTTGGTTTAATACTAAATATCGTAACTAATAAAACATTAATATGTCTTTCAGGAATGTCTTTGAAAAAAAAATGGAAACAATTGAGAGACACGTTCCGAGTAGAATTAAGGAAATTTCCACCGGAACGTTCGGGCGACCCTGGTCCTGATACAGTTAAGGAGATGTGTTCCCAATGGACTCATTTTGCATCAATGATGTTTATAAAGGACCAGATAAAATGCCGCCAATCTTCTGGTAATTTAAGTCGGCAAAAAAAAAACGATGTACCGGATATCAACTTTAATATTGACGAAGATTGTAATAGTATTGATATGGAGGCGTTGCAAAATGAAGAAGAAAACGACATAAGTACGTTTGAAGTGGAAACGTCCACCCCACAACATGATCTTCCTAGGAATCTCAAACGGCGCCATAATAATGTAGAGGGTGAACTGCTCAATATTGAAAAAAAGAAGCTGGATGGAAGCCGATGTTTTAAATACCCTTGCAGTCTTCGAAAGGCGCTACCATTGATAACAAAAAAGTTTTTCTCACTAGAATTAGTTTTTAGACCGATCGTTCCTATGACAGCTATACGCTATTGTCATCCGATTTTGATAAATTTTTCCAGAATTGTGTGGAAGCATATAAAACTGATATATACCACGATTTGTGACGCTACGGCGGAAAACAAAAAAGTTTTTCTCACTAGAACTAGTTTTTGGACCGACCGTTTATATGGCAGCTATATGCTATAGTTATCCGATTTTGATAAATTTTTTCAGAATTGTGTGGAAGCATATAAAACTAATATATACCACGATTGGTGACGCTACGATGAGAAACAAAAAAGTTTTTCTCACTAGAACTAGTTCTTGGACCGACCGTTTATATGGCAGCTATATGCTATAGTCATCCGATTTTGATAAATTTTTCCGGAATTGTGTGGAAGCATATACAAATAATATGTACCACGATTAGTGACGCTACGATGGAAAACCAAAAAGGTTTTCTCACTAGAACTAGTTTTTGGACCGACCGTTTATATGGCAGCTATATGCTATAGTCATCCGATTTTTATAAATTTTTCCAGAATTGTGTGGAAGCATATAAAACTGATATATACCACGATTTGTAACGCTACGACGGAAAAAAAAAAGTTTTTCTCACTAGAACTAGTTTTTGGACCGACCGTTTATATGGCAGCTATATGCTATAGTTATCCGATTTTGATAAATTTTTTCAGAATTGTGTGGAAGCATATAAAACTAATATATTCCACGATTGGTGACGCTACGATGAAAAACAAAAAAGTTTTTCTCACTAGAACTAGTTCTTGGACCGACCGTTTATATGGCAGCTATATGCTATAGTCATCCGATTTTGAAAAATTTTTTCAATATTGTGTGGAAGCATATAAAGCTTATATTTACCACGATTGGTGACGCTAGGATGGAAAACAAAAAAGTTTTTCTCATTAGAACTAGTTTTTAGACCGATCGTTCCTATGGCAGCTATATGATATAGTCATCCGATCCGGCCGATTCCGACAAATATGCAGCGTATTTGTATTTAAAGGCATTTTGCAAAGTTTGGTCAAGATAGCTTTAAAACTGAGGGAGGAGATAGCATAGAAACAGACGGACAGACGGACGGACGGACAGACGGACAGACGGACAAACAGGCGTGATTGGAGTTCTATTAAAATTGGTCCAATTTTTAATAATAAGTGGTTCAATATTTCCCAAAATGTAATCAAATGTGCTGATTTTCATTCTAGTGTACTCTACAAATTTTTTTTCGTCTTCACGCAGCTCATTAAACAAATGATGGAATTCGCCGAATTGCTTTAAAACTGAGAGACTAGTTCGCGTAGAAACAGACAGACGGACAGACAGACGGACAGACGGACGGACGGACAAGCGGAAATGAACTCAGCTCGTCGTCCTGATCAAGAATATATATAGTTTATGGGGTCGGAAATGAATATTTCTATGCGTTACAAACTTCTGGGCAAAATTAATATACACTTTTCAAGTGTATAAAAATAGAAGGCTAACATCGGCTACTCCGATGTTTTAAATACCATTGCAGTTTTTGAAAGGCGCTACCATTGATAACAAAAAAGTTTTTCTCATTAGAATTAGTTTTTAGACTGATCGTTCCTATGGCAGCTATATGCTATAGTCATCCGATTTTGATAAATTTTTTCAGAATTGTGTGAAAGCATATAAAACTAATATATACCACGATTGGTGACGCTACGATGGAAAACAAAAGAGTTTTTCTCACTAGAACTTGTTTTTGGACCGATCGTTCCTATGGCAGCAATATGCTATAGTCATCCGATTCCGATAATTTTTTCCAGAATTGTGCGGAAGTATATAAAACTAATATATACTACGATTGGTGATGCTACGATGGAAAACAAAAAAGTTTTTCTCACTAGAACTATTTTTTGGACCGACCGTTTATATGGCAGATAGCTGCTATAGTCATCCGATTTTGATCAATTTTTTCAGAATTGTGTGGAAGCATATAAAACTTATATATACCACGATTGGTGACGCTACGATGGAAAACAAAAAAGTTTTTCTCATTAGAACTAGTTTTTGGACCGATCGTTCCTATGGCAGCTATATGATATAGTCGTCCGATCCGGCCGATTCCGACAAATGTGCAGCGTATTTGTATTTAAAGACTTTTTGCAAAGTTTGGTCAAGATAGCTTCAAAATTGAGGGAGGAGATAGCATAGAAACAGACGGACAGACGGACGGACGGACAGACGGAAATGAACTCAGCTCGTCATGCTGATCAAGAATATATATACTTTATGTGATCGGAAATGCTTCCTTCACTGCGTTACAAACATCGTGACAATTTTAATATACCCTCTGCAAGGGTATAAAAAAGAGGTAAAGGATACAATAACCCTAGTCAGAAGTAATCAAATTGGCATAACAACAGATGCATGGACCGACAATGTTAAGCTTTACTATCGACAGGAATAATTTTTTTGTTAATATGTTAAACTTTATTAAATAATGTCTTTTGAGCAGGTGCAAACTTAATATCGTCTAAGAAAGCTGATTTGAAAAATTCGGGTGCTGTCAAAATCGAGACGATGCAGTATAGTTACTGACCACGGCTCAAATATGATAGCAGCATATCGTGAGACACTTAAAAGTTTATGTTTCGCTTTTTTTTACAATAATCTGAGGACGATATAATTAATCGTGAAATAAAGGCATATACGAACAGTGTGAAAAAATTCTGTGAACGTTTTGATGCGCTTAAATGGTGGAAAACCAATAAAGACCAATTTCCCATTCAATATAAAACAAGCTGCAAAAGTTAAGCCACAGCTGCAAGTAGAGAGAGCCTTATCTCTAGCCGGAAACCTCTTATCCGAAAAAAGATCCGCAATAACATTCAAAAATGATATAATAAAAAAATGATGTTTTTCAATAATAACTTCAAACTTTTTCAATAATTGGTTACATAGTTTCATTAAGATCGAATAATTTTCTAACTTGACTTGATCTAAGGAACCACTTAAGTTTGATCTGTTTGGAGTCAAAGTGCACTTTGACTCCACTCATGCAGGACTCTGATGCTTAAATTAAAATGGAGTTATAAAAAGAAATGAATAGCTTCTATTTACTTAATAAACATTATTATTAATTGCGTAGTTCATGCAAAAGCGATGCAATGGTTGCAGACTTAACAGCATAAATATATTGTTGAATTTTCAAACGAGAAGGCAAAGCTAATTTCGACTGTGCCGAAGTTAGATTACACTTGCAAAAGTTCACTCCAACTAATTTAACCTGTAGAATATATATAGGATATAGAAATCAGATATTTTTAGATTCAAAATCATTGAGAATCAAAATTTAATCACGCTACCATTAAAAATTTGTTTTTCGACCAATCGGTCCTATTACAGCTACGTGGGTTGCTATTTAAGTTTCTGGCCTAGGTCACTTCTATCCATTTTGGAACCAATTTGCATTTTCCCAAAAAAAAGTTTGGACTCTTATCAATAAGAGCTCCATACAACTCTTTCATGTGTGACCACGTTTGATATCGATTAGCGATTAATTTTAAACTTACCTCGGCAGAAAAATAGAATTAACTCGTGAAAATTTTCGTGCAATCATTTTTCACAACTTTCGACGTGGATTATCACGATAAGAGTGCAACGATGAACTTAAATCTTTGTATGGCGATTAAGCTCCATCCTATAGCACTGTGAAAAATTGATTTAATGAATTCAATCGCGGGCGACGCTCGCTCGAAGACGAAGGTCGTGAAGGTCGTCCAAAAACAGTTGAGCCAGAAAACATTGATGCCGTTCGTGAACTGATAATGCAAGATTGTCAAGTGACATTCCGTGAGATAGAGTCATACTTGGGCATTTCTTCCACCAGCATACATTCGATATTGCATGAACACCTGGGCGAAAAAAAATGTTTGTTCTCGTTGGATCTCGCTCAATTTGACAATCGCTCAAAAAAAGGCTCGTGTGGATTGGTGCAAAGAAATTTTGAAAAAATATAATCGCGGTGTTTCAAAAGAAGTTTATAAGAGCGTCATAGGTGACGAATCATGGATCTATGCTTATGAGCCCGAAACAAAACAGCAATAGACTTTGTGGGTCTTCGAAGATGAGCCAAATCCAACGAAAGTCGTTCGAGGAAGAAGCACTTCAAAGCAAAAGGTCGCCTGTATCTTCGGTAAAACTGGTCATGGGGCAACTGTTCCGCTTGAGCAACGTAGTACGGTCAATTCTGAGTGGAACACCACAATTTGTTTGCCTGAAGTCTTCGGAGAAATTCGAAAAACGAACAAGAGAAGACAGATCATTGTGCACCATGACAATGCGAGCTCTCACACATCAGCTCACACCAGCGCCTTTTTGACTGCCCAAAACGTCGATTGATGGGTCATCCGCCGTACAGCCCTGACTTGGCACCCAATGACTTCTTTTTATTCCCGCACATCAAGGGAAAAATGTGTGGTCGACGATTGAAAAACAATAAAACCATTTTTGATCATAAATATTCGAGTTTTCATTATTATACCAGAAATATATATAGCAACCTACGTATTAGAGACTGAACCGTTTACAGACTAAAGCTGCTAAAAATAAATTGGAAAGGGAAATTCCTTCACTAAATTTTTTAAAATTCTGTCAAATTTCAATCAATGAAATTTTTTTAAATCATGCTATTTCGAATGAAATCGTGTAAAAACAGAATCAAATTTTAATTGTAGACAGTGTTATATCAAAACCGTGTAAAAAAAGACCGTGTTAAAACAGAATGAGGTGTATGCACATTGTAAGTTACATTTAGGGTATTCACGACAACTTGCTTATTTGATAACCTATTGAAAAATAATATTTAATCGTCATCTGTCGTGAACACACTTTTGAGTAAATTTCTTGATTATTAAAACTCAATAAATCAGAGCCAACTATATTGAAAAAATTTATGTTACGTAAATTTAAAATATACTAAAAGATAATGGCTTAAAATAATATGTGATTGCATTTTATGTAATTGCAATCGTTAAAAGGTTCTTAAAGAACAAAAAAAAAAATTAATTATAGACCGACCTTACCGTAATTTGAACTCAGGTTTTGTTGACTTTCAGTCTCACACCTTAACCTCTACACCATTGCCACCAAGGTCGAAGTGCCAGCTTAGACCGCATTTACACGATGAAGCAAACTTCATGATGTTTTTGAAAAAGCTCTTGCTTGTAGGAAAGAGGCGTAGAGGCGTAAGCCACCCCACCACACCTCTTGCCCACAAGCAAAAGCTTTTTGAGAAACTTCATGAAGTTTGCTTCATCGTGTAAATGCGGTCTTAGTGTGCTTTATAAAATAGTGGCGCTTTATCATCAAAATATAAAATTCTGGCACCTAATGGGTACACACTGTTTAAAGTGTTTACCAACGCTGAAATTGAATTTTAACCAGGCAACCACATGACCCAGCTCTAGGCTGGTGATGTCAGCTTATTTTTCGGTAGTACATTTTGTTGTTGGAGATTTCATTTTTAACAGGTTATCTATTAAGCAAGTTGTCGTGAATACCCTAACTATTTTGATCAAAAATTAGGCACAACGAGGTTAAGCATTGATTGTGTTGTATTTAAATATAAAGTTATTTGCTTAGTGCAGCAAAGGGCTCCATATGAGTAGTGCAGTAACAGAAATTCAAAATAAATGTCCTCATAAACTTCCCCTCTTAAAACAACAATGCCATTGTATAGCAAAAATTGTCGAAATTCTATGGCTTTCCATATACTCATTAGGGATACAAGACTGCAGTGATGATAAATTTCTTGAAATATTATTTTTGCTTACATTTTGAACTTTATACTCAGTTAACACTTTATTATTCATTATTCTTAACAAAAATTTTCGCAAGACTCCTAACTCTACGAGATGCATAGGATCCAAAGGTATATTTGTAATCATTGTGATATTTAAATCTTTTAACACACATTTTTCAAATAAATAACCTGATGATTTCCTAATGGAAAAATCAGCATCTGTTATGTTGACCCCAGATGTTGTGCTGTATGCTAAAACGCCATTGATTTTTTTTACCAACTTGCGTACACTTCGCGCACCCATATCGCGACGTATGAGACGGAACATCGGTTATGTAAGCTCAAGCGGGAGCATCACAAACTACAGCCCTTATGCTTACATTTGTCAGGTTACCATTTATGTCCAACCCATTTTCCATTAACGATAATATTTCGCAATAAAATTTAGATAAATATTCCCTACAGCTGATTGGCTTGCGATTTCCTTCAAACACACCTGCAGCAAAAACTGGTATGCCAGTTATATTGTTTACACGAATTAAATCTGGCCACAGTTGGTTCTTCGAACTTTTAAAAAGTGGCGTCAATACCTATGTCCAAATTTATGCTTTCATCTAGGTTGACAAATTTTGACAATTTTTCTAATTGAGAAGCTATCCCAAAATGAACGCAACGACCTCCACCAATTGGTGTAATATTAACTATGGGTAAATTATTAGTTTTGTAAAACAAATTTACTTTAACATTACATTTTTGTAAAATATTTATCAAATCAATGCAGCAAGCTCGAGACACTCTAAGCTTTAGATACCAAACCTTTAAGTCATCGTTAATATCTTACTCTTCGTTGGTTTCTTCCATATCAATAAATTCAATTTCCTAACCAGTTTCTTCATCAATATCTAAAAAACTAGAAGTTACATTTAAATTAGCCAATCCATGTAAATTAGGCCCTTCTTCTTAATCAGAAAGTACGACTTCATTCCTTCTCCCACTCGAAATTTCACGAAAGTCTTGAAAATATTTTATTTGCTCTTTTTTTATTAACCTCCTGAGGTGTATTTTTACTATGCATTATTATAGTCAATGTGTTACCCAAGGAAATAGTTGTGCTCTGGGATTCTTGCAAACGTTTCTTGTTATTTATATATATTTTATATTACTTTTTTATAATTATATTTATTTCACTTTCACGTATGAATGTTTTAACGAAACCAATTTTTCTAATTAAAAGTTAACTTTAATTGCACAGCCAACCTAGTTAAAACAAGTAAGAAAGTCGGTCAAGCCCGACTGTAATATACTCTGTACCTGTTTGTATATAACTAATAACTTTAAAGTGTAGGGTCACACAAACTGATCAAGTGCTACCCAGCGTAATTATTTGATTTGCTTATAACTCGAATATCGTTCATCTGATCTGGAAACGGTGTATGGTGGATCGATAAGTATGTAATGTAATGCAAGTAATGATGAGTAGAATATATGTCTAGAAGGTTCGAACAACCTAACTCCAAAATTGTGAAAGATATAAGGTTTTTTCAAATTGCGGGGGCGGCAGGGGCGTGGCAAAAATTAAAACTAAACTTGATCTGCCTGCAAGTATAAGAAGCTTATGTTCCATACACTTCGAATCTCTATCTCTTACCATCTCTGAGATCTCTTCGTTCATACGGACAGACAGACAGACGGACGGACAGACAGACGGACAGACGGGCATGGCTATATCAACTCGGCTGTTGATGCTGATCAAGAATATATATAATTTATAGGGTCGAAGATGCTTCCTTGTGCCTGTTACATACATTTGCACAAACTCAATATACTCTTTGTACCTTCGGTACAGAGTATAAAACGAGAAGGCAAAGCTAACTTCGACTGTGCCGAAGTTTTAATACACTTGAAAAACTTTACTCCAACTGATTTAACCGGTAAAATATATATAGGATATAGATTTCAAATATTTATATTTTTATACACTTGAAGTGTGTATATTTATTTTTCCCAGAAGTTTGTAACGCATAGAAATATTCATTTCCGACCCCATAAACTATATATATTCTTGATCAGGACGACGAGCTAAGTTCAATTCCGTCTGTCCGTCTGTCTGTCTGTCTGTGTGTCCGTCTGTCCGTCTGTTTCTACGCGAACTAGTCCCTCAGTTTTAAAGCTATCGAGCCAAAATTTTGCACAGAGTTTTCTTTTTACTGCACGCAACTACTATGTCGGAACCGGCCGGATCGGATGACTATATCGTAAAGCTGCAATAGGAACGATCGGTCGGAAAATAAGTCTTAGCGAAAAAAACTTTTTTGTTTTCCATCGTAGCTTCACCAATCTTCGTATATATTAGTTTTACATGCTTCCACATAATACTGAACAAATTTATCAAAATCGTATAACTATATCATATAGCTGCCATAGGAACGATTGGTCAAAAAACTAACTCTAGTGAAGAAAACGTTTTTGTTTTTCATCGTAGCGTCACCAATCGTGGTATATATTAGTTTTATATGTTTCCATACAATTCAGGAAAAATTTATCAAAATCGGATGACTATAGCATATAGCTGCCATAGAACGGCCGGTCAAAAAACAAGTTCTAGTGAGGAAAACTTTTTGGTTTTCCATCGTATCGTCACCAATCTTGGTAGATATTAGTTTTATATGCTTTTACAAATTTTCGAAAAAATTGATCAAAATCGGATGACTATAGCATATAGCTGCCATAGGACCGATCGGTCGGAAAATGTGTTTTACTAAGAAAAGTTTTTTTTTTGTATGGTATCAAATTTTTATTATCAATGATTTAAAATTTTTATACCCGTTACTCGTAGAGTAAAAAGGGTATACTAAGTTCGTGCAAATGTATGTAACAGGGAGAAGGAAGCATCTCCGACCCCATAAAGTATATATATTCTTGATCAGCATCAATAGCCGAGTCGATATAGACCTGTCCGTCTGTCCGTCTGTCTGTATGAACACCTAGATCTCAGAGACTATAAGAGCTAGAGCTACCCTTTTTTCAGTGTAGACTTGTATTGTCTGCACGCAGATCAAGTTTGTTTCAAATTTTTGCCACGCCCCCTCCCGCCCCCGCAATTTGAAAAAAACCTAATATCTCCCACAGTTTTGAAAATAGATTGTTCGGACCTTCTAGACATATATTTTAATCATCATTACCTATCGATCCGCCATACATCATTTTCCGATCAGATGAACAATAGCAGAGTTGCCACCCCCGCAATTTGAAAAATACCTTATACCTCCCACAGTTTTGAAAATAGATTGTTAGAACCTTCTAGACATATATTTTAATCATTATTACCTATCGATTTGCCATACAACATTTTCCGATCAGATAGACAATAGCAGAGTTGCCACCCCCGCAATTTGAAAAATACCTCATATCACCCACAATTTTGAAAATAGATTGTTAGAGCCTTCTAGACATATATTTTAATGATCATCACCTATCGATCCGCCATACATCATTTTCCGATCAGATGAACAATAGAAGAGTTGCCACCCCCGCAATTTGAAAAATACCTTATACCTCCCACAGTTTTGAAAATAGATTGTTAGAACCTTCTAGATAAATATTTTAATCATCATTACCTATCGATCCGCCATACATCATTTTCCGATCAGATAGACAATACCAGAGTTGCCACCCCCGCAATTAAAAAATACCTCATATCTCCCACAATTTTGAAAATAGATTTTTAGAACCTTCTAGACATATATTTTAATCATTATTACTTATCGATCCGCCATACATAATTTCCCGATCATATGAGCTATAGTAGAGTTGCCACCCCCGCAATTTGGAAAAAACCTCAATTTGGGCCTGTTGTGATCTAATAAAATATTCTTAAATAAACCTTACCCTGAGTAACGGGTATATCGAAGTCGAGCAGGGCCGACTTCAACTTACGCTCTCGTTAATATCTGATATCTATATCCTATATATATTTTACAGGTTAAATCAGTTGGAGTAAAGTTTTTCAAGTGTATTAAAACTTCGGCACAGTCGAAGTTAGCTTTGCCTTCTCGTTTTAATCATCTTTAAACTTAAAATAACTCTTAAAATTATGCAGTGGAACCTGAATAGGAACACCAACAATAACAACGAGCTTTACTTCTAATCAAACACTACAATCCAAAAATCATCTCCGTTCAAGAACCCACTTTACACACCACCGACAATTCCCCATCCCAGTCAATTTCGTAATGCATTACACATCCTCCCAGTACGCTAAAGGAGGAGAGGCTATCTTTGTGCATAATTCCATCCAACATAAAGCAATCCCCCTTAATGACATATTCGAAGCAATCGCAATTGAAATTGAATCAGAAAAAAAATGTTTCTCACGATTAGACCTAGCAGCAATGTTTCCAAACACAAACATTCCTATGCTCTTCACAGGCAACTTCAATAGTTGCAATAACAGTTGGGGTTCACCTACTAGCAATAGAAGAGGTAAAATCCTAGCCAAATATATACATGACAAGAACCACATAATCCTGAACAATGGTCAACCAACACAACTGAAGTAATATGGAGCAAAATAAGAAAGTTTTGTGGTCTTCACAAAACTACTTTAATCCACTGTGTTCAAGACAATAACACAAACAAAATGGTCACAGACCCAGAAGAAATTGCCAAGACATTCTCACACTTTTGGTCCGTGTAATCAGAAGACAAAAATTTCTCTGCAAACTTTCAGCTTTAAACAGCCTTAAAGGGCACACACCTGGCTTCAATAAAATAAACTTCGCAATGATTCAACATGCATCTAAATCTGTAAAAGTCAGAATCGTTACATTCTTCAATAGCATATTAAAGACATATATTCCACAAACATATAAAACAAGCACTATAGTACCAATCCACAAAACAGGCCAAGACAAAACAAAACGAGAAGGAAAAGCTAACTTCGACTGTGCCGAAGTTGTAATGCATGTATTTGAATACACTTGAAAAACTTTACTCCAACTGATTTAAACGGTAAAATATATATAGAATATAGATATCAGATATTTAAAATTTCTAAATCATTGATAATAAAAATTTGATACCATAAAAAAACTTTTCTTAGTAAAACATATGCTATATGCTATAGTCATCCGATTTTGATAAATTTTTTCAAAATTATGTGAAAGCATATAAAACTAATATATACCAAGATTGAGACTCTATATATATACTCACTCAGGGATAGACGCATAGCAAAGCGCTCTGGAAACAAACTCAAAATCGCGGTTAAATCTAGATCTGTATAACAACAAAACAGTGTCACAAATTTAATAAGCCGTACAGCAATTGAAAAACAATTAAAGTCCGCAAAAGCAAATAGAAGCTAATAGCCTGTTTATACTAGGGGTTGCGTCTTGCGTTTTGGCGTCTTGCCCAAGACGCGGCGTCTTTTCCATGTAAAAAGTATAGGGCCCTAGTGGTGACAAAAAGTGGCGTCTTGTACGGACGCCGGTTTCGATTGCAGAGTTTATTCGATTTTTTGGGGTATATTCGATAATTTTAGCCCATTTCTGCCTATCATTCGACTATCGTTTTCAACTATCACCACTAGCACAACAAAAAACAACTGTGAAAGTTTTTCCGGGAATAAATAAATAAAAAGTTGTCAAGTTAAATTGGAAAAATTTGGAATTATGGCTGAAAAGAAAGGTAAGCAAGTGTTTTATTCTCTTCTCAAATTAACTTTGAACACATTGTAGGCTCGGAAAAGAGATTTCAGTGGACACCCGACGTCGTCGTGGCTTCCTTTGCAGAAAATCAAATGTTGCTGCAGACATCCCCGCCAAATCCATAAATTGCATCATCATAGCATCATTTTTCTGGAAGCAGGAAAAGCAGTGAATGCAGTTCTGCTTATAGAAAAGAAGGCCATAGATATTGCCAAATATTTACACACGATGGCAGGCACTGGAAATTTGATGCACACCCCTCCAAAAACTTCTGCTCCAGGAGTAAGCATTCCGTCAGCAGCAGGCAAACGTATGCTTAAAGAAATATCGCCAGACCAACGTAACGAGGGAGACATGGCAGTGGGTGGAATGAAGCAGTCGGATCTTTTGAACGTTTTGTCAGCTCTTTTTGATGAAAAAATGGCCAATGTAGCTACTAAAAGTGATGTGGACAAAATAAATAATGCCGTCACTGAACTGGCAGCGAAAGTAGATGATCTAACAGCTGAAAATGCGGCACTGAAGATAGAACTGAAGGAGGTCAAATCTAAACTGGAAATAGATGCCCAAAAATTGTTAAATGTGGAAACTGACATAAAGAGGCGGAACCTCATATTCAGAGGCATGGAGGCGCATAAAAACAAGACTGAAGCGGTAAGATCCCTGTGCAAAGATAAACTTCACGTACAAGACGCGGCAATAGAAACAACGCGTAAACTAAGCGAGCACGGAGGAAAAATGAGCGTTATGGTGGCTTTCTACACTACCGATGCGGTACAGGCAGTGCTAAAGAAGGCAAAACTCTTAAAGGGAACAACGTTATATATTGAAAGAGACCTCAACAGCAAAAGGAAGATGCAGAAGCAAATGATGCTTGCTATTCGTAGAGAGCTACTGACTCTTAATAAGGAAAAGCGAGTGTATGTGAGGGATGATCGATTATGCGTGGATGATAAATGGTTCTACTGGAACAACAATCGAGAGCTTCTAAGCGAGGGCAAGCCGGCTGAGCCGATCATGAATGCGATTTATGGTAACAGCTTCCAACTAAATTTAAGCTATGAAGAAATCGAACGTGAAACCGCTGCAAAAAACTAAAAACCTTAGAAGTCCTAGTCTTAAAAACCAAATCAACATTAATATTTTAGCATATAATATATCAGGATTAAGAAGCAAATTAATGTTTAGACACTTTTTGGAATATGTAACTAGCCATGATATATTTTTATACTCTGTACCGAAGGTACACAGAGTATATTGGGTTTGTGCAAATGTATGTAACAGCCAGAAGGAAGCATCTCCGACCCCATAAAGTATATATTCTTGATCAGCATCAACAGCCGAGTCGATATAGCCATGTCCGTCTGTCCGTCTGTCTGTCCGTCTGTCCGTCTGTCCGTCTGTCCGTATGAACGAAGAGATCTCAGAGATGGTAAGAGATAGAGGTTTGAAGTGTATGGAACATATATTTCTTCTACTTGCAGGCAGATCAAGTTTAGTTTTGATTTTTGCCACGCCCCCTGCCTCCCCCGCAAATTAAAAAAAACTGAATATCTTCCACAATTTTGGAGTTAGGTTGTTCGAACCTTTTAGACATATATTCTACTCATCATTTCTTATCAAGCCCCCATACATCGTTTTCCGATCAGATAAACAATAGTGGCGCTATGTGTAAAAGAAAATTTAATGCAACGACAACAACAACACCCGCAGCCACTTACGAGAAAGAGAGAGCGAGAGGGCAATAGCTTACTGGACTGCGCCGCTTCAGTTGCCCCCTCCCTTCTTTCCAATAGATATTTGTGTAAGTAGGCAAAGACCGAGTATGGGAGGAGCGATGCAATTGAGATGGCCTGCGGTCAGAAATAACGCGAGATTCCCGCGTGACTAATATAGATATGTTTATGTTAATAGGAAATTATATACAAATTTTATAATTTTACGAGTTAAGTACTAGGGTAATTCTACCCAACATTACTTATCGAGCCCGTACATTGTTTTTCAACCAGATGAACGATAGTCGAATGAGTTGCCACCCCCAGATGTTGAAAAACCCTCACACTTTAAAGTTATCAGTTACATACAAACAGGTACAGAGTATATTACAGTCGGGCTTGACCGACTTTCTTACTTGTTTTTGTTTGAAACCTTCGTTGAACGCGGCTTTGAGGAGATGACTACATACTTTCCAAATCATATCTTAAAGTGGATTCCTGCGGAGCGGATAAATCAGAAAGGGCGTGCCAGTGGGGGATGTTTATATGGTATAGAAAAGCGCATACGTCATGTTTCTAGCTACGAACAGCTCGAAAACCAAACGGTAGTACAACTTCAGGAGGAGAATGAAATACTCACTATTGTTCCGACATATTTAAATTGTAACAAGTGGATCCGAGACTACAATAACCTGTACGACATACTACTAGAGGGTGCGATCAATAACGTAATGGTGATTGGGGACCTTAATGGAAGGATTGGCGACCAGCAAGTGTTTACTGAAGGGAGTGATACAGCACAAGAGTATGGAAGGACAGTCAGAGAATCTCGGGACAAAAAGCTGGACACAAATGGAAACAGCATCATAGAAAGGTGTGAGTGTGCAAATCTAACAGTACTAAATGGTAGAACCATCGGAGATTCAAACGGAAGCTTTACATTCATGCGAAATGAGGCAGCATCGACGATAGACTACTGCCTAATCAATGGAAGGTGGCACGAAATTCTGCACGACTTCGGCGTAGAAAATGAGACTCTTTCGGATCATCTGCCCATAGTCGTACGGTGCATATTGAACTCAGCAATAAGCACTACCAAAAGCGTTATCCTACCGCAATTAAGATGGAATCCAAATAAATCTGAGCGCTATAGAACTATACTAAACATAGAAATAGAAGAGCAAATATCAATGCTTGAGACTAGTCAGAATGGGATTCAGGTGTTAGAGAACTGCGTCAGAAATGCTGCTAAATGTATGGTTTGATCGACAATGTGAACTAGCGCGACAAAAATCTTTTAATGCCCTTAATTTAGCTAAAAAAAACGGATACTACTGAATCCAAAGCGGCATATCACCAAGCAAATAGCGAATTTAAAAGTCTGTGCAAAAAACGGCAAAGGGAATATCAAACGAGCATGCAAACGGCTATTGCGAACGTAAAAAGTAGCAAGGATTTCTGGACCCTGGCAAGAAGACTAAATGGAGGCACAGCTCGAAAATCAGCTCAAATCGACCCCACAGTGCTAGCAAACTATTTTCACAGCCTTTTATACTCAGAAACTTCCATCAACCAATTTAGCTACGCCCTGCCTAAGATCATTATAAACGAGTTGGATAATCGGATAACAACGGCGGAAGTCATATCGGCAGCAGCACGCTGCAAGGACAAAAAAGCACCGGGCATTGATAGAATACCAGCAGAATTCCTTAAACATGCGACTCACCCATTCATAGAGGCTCTAACACAGGAATACAACAAAATATTTGATAACGGGCAGGTACCAGACTCCTTCCGCCAAAATATTATCTACCCGATATATAAGAAAGGAGATCCCGAACTCCCGGGTAACTACAGAGGAATTTCATTCCAAAATGTAGCACTAAAGATATTTGCCTCGGTTCTTCAAAGAAGACTAACAGACTGGGTAGAAACAAACAATATTCTCAACGAATGCCAAGCTGGATTTCGAAAAGGGTACTCAACTGTGGATAGTATCTTTGTACTGACTAGCGTGGCCAATAAGTATCTTGAACGGAAGACAAAGCTTTATCTATTTTTTGTGGATTTTCGAGCGGCATTTGACACCATTAATAGAAGGTCTTTGATGTATAAATTGAGTAACCTTGGTATATCCACAAAGATAATATCAGTTTTGCAAAGTATGTATCGGAAAAACTGTACTACAGTATGGGATGGAAATGATTACTCTGACTGGTTCGAAACTAACACAGGAGTTAAGCAGGGATGCCTAATAAGTCCATTATTATTCTCCTTATACATAAATGATATGCACACATACTTAACCGGCGGAATACAAATAGGCAGCATGGATTGCAAAGCACTTATGTATGCGGACGACATGGTGATTATGGCGGAGAGCGCTGTTGAGATGCAACGCATGATTGACCAAACGGAATTGTATTGTCGTCAATGGGGTTTGGAAATAAATAAGAATAAGTCCAAAATAATGGTTGTGCGGGATGGAAGAGGACGACGCCCCGAAAGTGAAAGTTGGAAGCTCGATGGCTATTCACTTGAAGTAGTAAAAGAATACATATACTTGGGAGTTACTTTAACACAAAACATGCACTTTAAGAAACATCTCAACCTTAAACTAAAGGATGCAACAATGGGGGTAAACAGTACATAGAAAAGCTTCATGGGAAAAAAAGGTATTGGAAATTCTATCAAATATCAGCTTTTGAGGCTACGGCAAGAGCGATAATGTTTTACGCGGCAGAGGTATGGGATATCAAAGACACGATGATGTTGAAAAATTGATGAGGAACTTCCTGAAAAAGTTATTTCGTCTGCCAATAAATACCCCAAACTATGCACTGTTTCTCGAAACAGGTCTACCAGCTATGTATCTCACCACGCTGCGAACGCACTTTAGATACATAAATAAAGTCATGGGACTGCCGCAACATCGCCTGTCCAATATAGTTGCTCGAGAAATGCTCAGGAACAAATCGCATTGCTTCAGTAATAGGCAGCAGCTCTTCATAACAAACAATGTAGAGTGTGATGTCTTAAATACGGCAGAATGGGATGCAGCGCAAGAGGCTGTACTAGTGGCGATAGACAAGAAGCATAGATTGGAGTGCGAAGCTCAAGCTAGAAAAAGCGAATCGAGAGTGTGGTATAGAGCGCTTAATTACAACCTCGGCAGCAATAATTATTTTAGTGACCAATACAGCACTGAAACTATAGGAATTATTTTCAAAACCAGATGCGAACTGCTTCAATTGGGATACCGACCTCACTATAGCGACAGAATTTGCACATTGTGTAACACGCAATCAAGAGACGACATATTTCATATCATTGCCATGTGCCCTATCTTGGCAGAATATAGGATAGCCTATTTTAATCAAAGCCGTTTAACTGATAATGATATACTTGAACTACTCAATGGAAAAAGTTGGTTTGAATTTGCAAAATTTATGAAATCTATAATTAGTTATAGGAAAAATATTATGCTAGAAAACTTCTAAAACATATTTGTAAAAAGACAAGAAATCAAATTTGTGAATTATATTTAAGTAAAACCTATATATTTGTAAATTTAATGAATTATGAAGGCTAACGGTAAATTAACCAAGCCGAAAATGGAATAATAAAAATTACTACTACTACTACTACCAAGATTGGGGACGCTACGATAGAAAACAAAAAAGTTTTTCTCACTTGAACTACACAGAGAAAAACGAGAAGTCAAAGCTAACTTCGACTGTGCCGAAGTTTTAATACACTTGAAAAACTTTACTCCAACTGATTTAACCGGTAAAATATATATAGAATATAGATATCAGATATTTAAAATTTTTAAAGCATTGATAACAAAAATTTGATACCATAAAAAACTTTTCTTAGTGAAACACATTTTCCGACCGATCGGTCCTATGGCAGCTATATGCTATAGTCATCCGATTTTGATATATAATAATAAAGCATATAAAACAAATATATATTAAGATTGGGGACGCTACGATAGAAAACAAAAAAGTTTTTCTCACTAGAAGTAGTTTTTTGACCGACCGTTTCTATGGGAGCTATATAATACAGTCCTCCGATTTTGATAAATTTTCCTGTATTGTATGAAAGCATATAAAACTAACATATACCGAGTTTAGTGACGCTACGATAAAAAACAAAAAAGTTTTTCTCACTAGAACTAGTTTTTTAACCGACCGTTTCTATGGCAGCTATATGCTATAAAGATCCGATTTTGATACATTTTTCCAGAATTATGTGGAAACATATAAAACTAACATATACTAAGATAAGTGACGCTACGATGGAAAAGAAAAAAGTTTTTCTCACTAAGACTTATTTTCCGACCGATCGTTCCTAAGGCAGCTATATGATATAGTCATCAAATCCGGCCGGTTCAGACATATTAGTTGCGTGCAGTAAAAAGAAGACTCTGTGCAAAATTTCAGCTCGATAGCTTTAAAACTGAGGGACTAGTTCGCGTAGAAACAGACAGACAGACGGACAGACGGACGGACGGACAGACGGAATCGAACTCGGCTCGTCGTCCTGATCAAGAATATATATAGTTTATGTGGTCGGAAATGAATATTTTTATGCGTTACAAACTGGGCAAAATTAATATACACTTTTCAAGTGTATAAAAAGCTCAAGATCAATTTAATCTTTGCTGGTTAAACTGATCTTTTAAAAATATCAAATTTTTTCATACTTCACATAAATAGTCTCTTAGGCGTTTGTCCATAAGTGCGTGCGTTGTTATACACTTGAAAAGTGTATATTAATTTTGCCCAGAAGTTTGTAACGCAAAGAAATATTCATTTCCGACTCCATAAACTATATATATTCTTGATCAGGACGACCAGCTGAGTTCATTTCCGCTTGTCCGTCCGTCCGCCTGTCTGTCTGTCTGTCCGTCTGTCTGTCCGTCTGTCTGTCTGTCCGTCTGTCTGTTTCTACGCGAACTAGTCTCTCAGTTTTAAAGCTATCGAGCTGAAATTTTGTACAGAGTCTTCTTTTTGCTGCACGCAACTAATATGTCGGAACCGGCCGGATCGGATGACTATATCTTATAGCTGTCATAGGAACGATCGGTCGGAAAATAAGTCTCAGTGAGAAAAACTTTTTTATTTTCTATTGTAGAGTCACCAATCTTGGTATATATTAGTTTTAGATGACTTTACATATTTGTGGAAAAATTTATTAAAATCGGATGAATATAGCATATAGCTGCCATATAAACGGTCGGTCAAAAAACTAGTTCTAGTGGGAAAAACTTTTTTATTTTTCATCGTAGCATCACCAATCTTGGTATATATAAGTTTTATATGCGTTAACACAATTCTGAAAGATTTTATCAAAATCGGAGCATATAGCTGCCATAGGACCAATCGGTCGAAAAATGTGCTTTACTAAGAAAAGTTTTTTTTTATGGTATCAAATTTTTGTTATCAATGATTTAAAAATTTAAAATATCTGATAACTATATCCTCTATATATATGTTACCGGTTAAATCAGCTGGAGTAAAGTTTTTCAAGTGTATTAAAACTTCGGCACAGTCGAAGTTAGCTTTGCCTTCTCCATAGCTGCCATTGTTGATTTTAAGATTTAATGCTCTTTCATTCTTTAATGTTCTAATTTTAAGCAATTATATAAAATAAATAATTTAAAGTGATGATATTAAAAATTTTTCAGGTGTATATTTAATTTTTCCCTAAATTGCGTAACACTACTAATATTCTTAATGTTGGTTCCACAACCGAACAGTATTAACAAAAAATTGTCGCTCAGAGCATGCTAGCTTATGGCGTACAGCTATTAGATTCAAAGTCCTTTTGGAAGTGGCAAAACTTATCTTGTCATACAAATAGGATGGTTCTCTACTTTATATTATCTTGTGCATAAAAATAAGAGATCTGTATCCTGTCCATGTTTTAAAGTCAAGCTCATATATTTGAGTAGCAAAGTGTGAAATATGGTCAGTTCGTCTTTTATTATAAACATACCTAGCTATATTATTAAATGTAACGTCAAGTCTTCTTTGGGATGCAGCATCACAGCCTGAATATTTCAATCCCATAGCACAGTGTAGGTATCAGGTACGTCTTCGCAATTAAAAGTCTAAGATTTGTTGGTAGATAATACTGTGTCGTGGAAAGTTGTCTAAGTATACCATAAGTTTTGCCTGCAGCTTTAGTCACTTGATTATTCCAAGATAATGTATTAGTAAATGTTATACCTAGGTTCACTGCCTGAGATTCATATTTTATAGGCTTGTTGTCAATTTTTATTCAATGATTTTTTATAAATTACAATACACTTGCATTTCGTAGGATTGAGTGACAGTCCATTACTCCTAGCCCAATCATTAACACGTAACAAATCACTATTACAAACATCTACACACTCATTATATTATACAGAGGTCGACTAACATACATTTGAACATCATCAGCATACATGTGTACATTACAATTGCTAGGTCATTTACATATAAAGAAAAGAGAAGCGGGCCAAGTACTGACCCTTGGGGTACACCACGAGTTAGATACAAAAACGAGAAGGCAAAGCTAACTTCGACTGTGCCGAAGTTTAAATACACTTGAAAAAGCTTACTCCAACTGATTTAAACGGTAAAAAACATATAGAATATAGATATCAAATATTTTAAACTTTTTAATATTTAATAATAAAAATTTGATACCATAAAAAAAAACTTTTCTTAGTAAAACACATTTTCCGACCGATCGGTCCTATGGCAGCTATATGGATAGTCATCCGACTTTGATAAATTTTTTCGAACTTATTTAAAAAAATAGAAGGCTAACATCGGCTACGCCGATGTTTTAAATACCCTTGCAGTTTTTGAAAGTCGCTATCATTGATAGCAAATAAGTTTTTCTCACTACAACTAGTTTTTTGACCGACCGTTTATATGGCAGCTATATGCTATAGTCATCCGATTTTGATAAATTTTTCCAGAATTGTGTGAAGGGGTATAAAACTTATATATACCAAGAATGGTGACGCTTCGATGGAAAACAAAAAAGTTTTTCTCACTAGAACGAGTTTTTTGACAGACCGTTTATATGGCAGCTATATGCTATAGTCATCCGATTTTGATAAATTTTTCCAGAATTGTGTGAAGGGGTATAAAACTAATATATACCAAGATTGGTGACGCTTCGATGGAAAACAAAAAAGTTTTTCTCACTAGAACTAGTTTTTTGACTGACCGTTTATATGGTAGCTATATGCTATAGTCATCCGATTTTAATAAATTTTTTTGGAATTGTGTAAAAGCATATAAAACTAATATATACCAAGATTGGTGACGCTTCGATGGAAAACAAAAAAGTTTTTCTCACTAGAACTAGTTTTTTGACTGACCGTTTATATGGCAGCTATATGCTATAGTCATCCGATTTTGATAAATTTTTCCAGAATTGTGTGAAAGGGTATAAAACTAATATATAGCAAGTTTGGTGACGATTCAATAGAAAACAAAAAAGTTTTTCTCACTAGAACTAGTTTATGGACCGATCGTTCCTATGGCAGCTATATGATATAGTCATCCGATCCGGCCGATTCCGACAAATGTGCAGCCTATGTGTATTTAAAGACTTTTTGCAAAGTTTGGTCAAGATAGCTTCAAAACTGAGGGGGGAGATAGCATAGAAACAGACGGACGGACAGACGGACATGGCTATATAGACTCAGCTCGTCATGCTGATCAAGAATATATATAGTTTATGGGGTCGGAGATGCTTCCTTCTATGCGTTACAAACATCGTGACAATTTTAATATACCCTCTGCAAGGGTATAAAAATATAAAACTGATATATACCAAGATTGGAGACGCTACGATAGAAAACAAAAAAGTTTTTCTCACTAGAAGTAGTTTTTTGACCGACCGTTTATATGGCAGCTATATGCTATACTCACCCGATTTTGATAAATTTTTTAAAAATTATGTGAAAGCATATTAAACTAATATATACCAAGATTGGAGACACTACGATGGAAAACAAAAAAGTTTTTCTCACTAGAAGTAGTTTTTTGACCGACCGTTTATATGGCAGCTATATGCTATAGTCATCCGATTTTGATAAATTTTTTCCGAATTGTGTGGAAACATATAAAACTAATATATACTACGATTGGTGACGCTTCGATGGAAAATAAAAAAGGACAGACGGACAAGCGGAAATGAACTTAGCTCGTCGTCCTGATCAAGAATATATATAGTTTATGAGGTCGGAAATGAATATTTCTATGCGTTACAAACTTCTGGGCAAAATTAATATACACTTTTCAAGTGTATAAAGACGATGTTTTAGAATCTGCAGCAACTGCCTGACTCCTATCACATAAGTAAGATCTAATTAGTTTTATGGCAGTGTCTGTGAAATTAAAGAAGTTGTTAAGCTTACTTAGTAGGATCTCATGGTTAACTGAGTCAAAAGCTTTACTGAAGTCAAGTAGTGTTAAACGAGGAGGCAAAGCTAACTTCGACTGTGCCGAAGTTTTAATACACTTGAAAAAGTTCACTCCAAGTGATTTAACCGGTAAAATATATAAAGGATATAGATGTCAAATATCTCAAATTTTTTAAATCATTAAAAATAAAAATTTGATACCATAAAAAAACTGTTCTTAGTAGAACACATTTTCCGACCGATCGTTCCTATAGCAGCTATATGCTATAGTCATCTGATTTCGATAAATTTTTCCAGAATTGTGTGAAAGTATATGAAACTAATATATACCACGATTGGTGATGCTACGATGGAAAACAAAAAAGTTTTTCTCACTAAAACTTATTTTTTAACCGACCGTTTATAAGGCAGCTATATGCATTAGTCAACCGATTTTGATAAATTTTTCTAGAATTGTGTGAAATCATATAAAATTAATATATACCACGTTTGGTGACGCTACAATGGAAAACAAAAAAGTTTTTTCCACTAGAACTAGTTTTTGGATATGGCAGCTATATGCTTTAGTCATCCGATTTTGATCAATTTTTTAAAGAATGTGTGTGAAATCATATAAAATTAATATATACCTCGTTTGGTGACGCTACGATAGAAAACCAAAAAAGTTTTTTTCACTAGAAGTAGTTTTTTGATCGACCGTTTATATGGCAGCTCTATGCTATCGTCATCCGATTTTGATAAATTTTTTCACAAATATGTGGAAACATATAAAACAAATATATACTACGATTGGAGACGCTACGATGGAATTCAAAAAAGTTTTTCTCACAAAGACATATTTTTCGACCGATCGTTCCTATGGCAGCTATAAGATATAGTCACCCGATCCGGCCGGTTGTTGCGTGCAGTAAAAAGAAGGCACTGTGCAAAATTTCAGCTCGATAGCTTTAAAGCTGAGGGACTAGTTCGCGTAGAAACAGACAGACAGACGGACAGACGAACAGACGGACGGACGGACAGGCGGAAATGAACTCAGCTCGTCGTCCTGATCAAGAATATATATAGTTTATGTGGTCGGAAATGAATATTTCTATGCGTTACAAACTTCTGGGCAAAATTAATATACACTTTTCAAGTGTATAAAAATAGAATCATAAAGACCCATATCGCTTAGCCCGTGCCTATCCAAAACTCTAGACAAAATTATATCGAAGCGACTATGGTGGCTTGTTACATCTAACAAACTACTTAATAGTCATCAACTAGGATTCAAGAAAGGGAAATCTGTTGCAGACTATATGTAGACGCTCTTATCAACAGAGCTCTTTCCGCAAAAAGAGATATTTCCATTATATCGCTAGACTTCACTAAAGCTTTTGAAAAGGTCGGATTGCACACTATATCCAATCTATTACACAGTACGACAAAATCCAACTTTTTTGATTAGCCCGGTATTAGACCCATAAATTCTGAATCTTGAGACTTCTGTAAGCATCACCTCATACCCAGTTTTTCAAATAAAGCCTAGGTTCGCGTTCTACGGGCACTTTTGTAGTAGCAACATACAGTAACAACAATTTTAACTGTAATGTAAATAATTCAAGATAAAATTCTACAAAATTCAGAATATACGGACAGGGTCATTGGGAACACTATAAAAAAATTGCACTTAAATCGAACAATTGGTTAAGGTACCGCCAGAGGAGGTCAAACCTAAATTCATGAATATCTTCAAAAGCGCACTGTAGATTTTTGATAAGAATCAAATATTTTGATGGTGTAATTGGCTATAACATGTCCCAAAGAGATGGTACTCGGCAGCCAAAAAACCGCGAAGTGAAGTACCATTTTTAGAAAAAACCACGAACCACTCCATATAGGCCATAAACCAGACCTTGAAATAGACCGAACTGCGTTTTCAGTTTTACCAAAGAAGCCTTGGTTCGCGAACTATGGCCATTTTAGTACTAGCAATTGCCTTAGAACAACATTGACCATTTAGGGTATTAAGAGCTGCACCAAAATTATGCAATTAATCGTATGAATGAAATGCTTTATTGCAAGCAAAAAAATTAAAAGTTTCAGCTAAAAATGTCCCTTGTGGACCTCCAACAAACTTAACAGTGTTTTTCCAAATTTCCTTCAACTGAAGTATTCAACAACTTAATAATTTATGTAGATCTCTGATTTCGATATTAAGCACTTTATTAATACAAATAACCCGAATGTAGATGATTAAAAGCAGTTGTTAATTAATAAAAGGACACGATTGCTGGTGAACAGTTTTCATTTTTTTACATTTTTAACTCAATAACATTTTGTTGTTAAGACAAACCAAGTAGACTGTTTTACAAATTTCAAATAAACATCAGATTTTGTTTTAGAAATAAAATATATTCCACCTAAGACCATCTGACAACATTTTGTGATGCCCTCGACACGCTGAATCAGAACGTTGTACGAAACTGTCCCACTCTCTGATCTCCCCTCAGATTTTCCTAATCATTAAAACCATCCTAACGCTTCAATCGATATTGTGTGGAGCTATGCGAATGGCGGCATGATCTTTAAGGAAGGGCCAGCAAGGCAGTCTTCATATTAGGTTGCTTGCCGAAGTTATGCCTGACTGAAAGACAGAGAATCGAACTCAACCTAAGCTTTATGAGTGTGCTGCCCATGTCACAACGACGACGGTGTGCAACCAGGCAACACTTAAACACTTTTTATCTCCTCTCTTCTTGTTGAGTCCGCTGGGTACACCTTTAGGACCCCCTATACCCCTCCTAGGGAGGCTCCTAATATTTTAGGATAAGCACCTTTGGGACTATTCAAAGTGAAAAGTGTTCGTCAGGGACTCCTTAAAAGAGTCAAATCGGAGTCCCAAAGTGTTCACTCGGATAGAGGAGTCCGCTCGGAGTCCTTGCAGACTCCTCTATTCGCCTAAGATTTTTTGAAAAAGACTCGGTCGGAGTGTTTGTGATCTGCTTTTGGATATGGTTGGCTGGGTAGGATTCAATGGCCTAAATGTGTAGAGGGCATTACATTATGTGTTGTGTGACTTGGATGTAATATGTTTTGATTGTAAAACAAATGGGAAATCTTTTGAAATTTATAAGAAAGTCTACTATGTTTGTCATGAAAACAAAATGTTATTGAGTAAAAAATGTTAAAAAATTATAAATGTTTACCAGCAATCGTGAACTTTTATTAATCAACGACTGCATTTACTTATCTTCATTCAACTAGTTCATAATGAAAAAGGGATTAATATCATAATCAGAGATTTATATAATTGATAAAGTCGATACATACTTCTGTCTCATGCAATTAAGAAAAACACTGTTATTGTTTTTTGGAGGTCCACTAAGGACATTTAAAACTGAATCTTTTAATTTTCTTGCTTGCAATAAAGCATTCTATTCATACGATTAATTGCATAATTTTGGTGCAGCTCTTAATACCCTAAATGGTCTATGTTGTTCTAAGGCAATTGCTAGTACTAAAATGGCCATAGTTCGCGAACCAAGGCTTCTTTGGTAAAACTGAAAACGCAGTTCGGTCTATTTCAAGGTCTGGTTTATGGCCTATATGGAGTGGTTCGGGGTTTTTTCTAAAAATGGTACTTCACTTCGCGGTTTTTTGGCTGCCGAGTACCATCTCTTTGGGACATGTTATAGCCAATTACACCATCAAAATATTTGATTCTTATCAAAATCTACCGTGCGCTTTTGAAGATATTCATGAATTTAGGTTTGACCTCCTCTGGCGGTACCTTAACCAATTGTTCGATTTAAGTGCAATTTTTTTATAGTGTTCCCAATGACCCTGTCCGTATATTCTGAATTTTGTAGAATTTTATCTTGAATTTTTTACATTACAGTTAAAATTGTTGTTACTGTGTGTTGCTACTACAACAGTGCCCGTAGAACGCGAACCTAGGCTTTATTTGAAAAACTGGGTATGAGGTGATGCTTACAGAAGTCTCAAGATTCAGAATTTATGGGTCTAATACCGGGCTAATTTTTAGTGTTGTACTGTGTTATCTGAGTGGGGCTGCGGCCCAATAATGCTCAATTACATAAAACCCTTTATAACAAATAGAACAAGTAAGAAAGTCGGTCAAGCCCGACTGTAATATACTCTGTACCTGTTTGTACGAAACTAATAACTTTAAGTGTGAGGTTTTTTCAAAATCTGAGGGTGGCAACTCTTTCAACCATCGTTCATCTGGTTGAAAAACGATGTATGGGGGCTAGTACCTAGTACAAACCCGTAAAATTATAAAATTTGTATATAATTTCCTATTAACAAAAACGTACCTATATTAGTCACGCGGGAATCACGCGTGATTTCTGACCGCAGGCCATCTCAATTATATCGCTCCCACCCATAGCAAGGTCCAATTGGGAAATTACCAGTGAGCTATTGCCTTCTCGCTCTCTCTTTCTCGTAAGTTCTACCAATGGCAACGGTGTTGTTGTTGGCGTTGGTTTTATTTTCTTTTACATATAGCTCTAATATCGTTCATCTGATCGAAAAATGATGTATGGCGGGTCGATTCAAAATAAGTAGTAGAATATATGTCTAGAATGTTCGAACTATCTATCTTGAAAATTGTGGGAGTTATTTCGTTTTTTTAAATTTGCGGGGAGGCAGGGGCGTGGCAAAAATCAAAACTAAACTTGATCTGCCTGCAAGTATAAGAAATATATGTTCCATACACTTCAAACCTCTATCTCTTACCATCTCTGAGATCTCTTCGTTCATACGGACAGACGGACAGACAGACGGACAGACGGACATGGCTATATCGACTCGGCTGTTGATGCTGATCAAGAATATATATACTTTATGGGGTCGGAGATGCTTCCTTCTGGCTGTTACATACATTTGCACAAACCCAATATACTCTGTGTACCTTCGGTACAGAGTATAAAAATTTGAATTCAGAAATTTCCAAGGAACTACACAATGTGGAGAAGGATGAGCCACAAGGAAGAAAATGGAATCGGAGATTCACCAGGTCGACTTCAACTACACGTCAACGAATCAAAACAGCTCGAACAGTTTCTATCCTATCTGGACCAAGCAATGACCAGACCAATAATACTATCAATGATTTAGAGCAAATGTCCGAGAAATAAGAGCAAATTTGGCTTAATTATTATACCCGTTACTCGTAGAGTAAAAAGGGTATACTAAGTTCGTGCAAATGTATGTAACAGGCAGAAGGAGGCATTTCCGACCCCATAAAGTATATATATTCTTGATCAGCATCAATAGCGGAGTCGATATAGACATGTCCGTCTGTCTGTCTGTCTGTCCGTCCGTCCGTCTGTATGAACACCTAGATCTCAGGGACTATAAGAGCTAGAGCTACCATTTTTTCAGTGTAGCCTTGTATCTTCTGCACGCAGATCAAGTTTGTTTCATATTTTTGTCACGCCCCCTCCCGCCCCCGCAATATGAAAAAACCTCATATCTCCCACAATTTTGAAAATAGTTTTAGACATATATTTTAATCATCATTACCTATCGATCCGCCATACATCATTTTTCGATCAGATGAACGATAGAAAAGTTCCCGCCCCCGCAATTTGAAAAATTGCTCATATCTCCCACAATTTGGGCAACCTTACCCTGAGTAACGGGTATATCGAAGTCGAGCAGGGCCGACTTCAACTTACGCTCTCGTTTAAATATTTTTCGTCAGAATTAGACGTTTCCATAGTTTTGATACTTGAAAAATATAGAATTTTGAATAATCTGTAAATATTAAATCTAAATTTTTAAGTGATTGATTATTTTATGGCGTGGGTTTGATTCCGTCTTTGAAACATTTGGTATACAAAATTTCAAATTGAAAGTGGACTTTATATTTCTGTCCCTGCCACAGTTCAGCATTTATGGGTGTACCTTACCTTACAGCTGCCTTTTTGAAAACAAAATTTTCGCTATTGTTTACTTGGTTCATGATACATCGTTCCAGCCGCCTGAACTCCCATAGCTTCTTCCGTTTCCGGCATTGTTTTCGTTCGCCCCATTTTTACTCCACACACACACAGTTTCCGCTCAGGCCAAAAAGCACAGTATCGTGTAAATTTAGCCTCTCATATGGTGATGGTGATGACACAGAGCATTTATATTAGAGAGAACGATTGCTCGGTCGCCACCATTTAACAGAGAAATTTATCAGCTGTTCTTTGTTATTGTCGCTTTGAATACGATCGAAATCTTAATTTTAATTTTAAATATTTTCCGCCAAAACGGGCAAAAATCGATAAAGACTTCGTAATCAACAAGTGGGCCGAGGTGTTAGAGATAGCGATTTTTCTTTTAGACACACCCGGTCATAAATATTTGGCAAGCGTTGATTCTTTTGGTGAATTCATTAAGTCGCAAGCCGCTTTGGTCCCAGAGTAGCGCCAGAAAGCCTTTTTTTTTTAAATTATAAAATATATCTCTCACTTAATTCAATACCGGAATAACTCAAAAAACATAACTCAAAACAAACGATTTTTAAGTTAATGATGCAGAAATCTTTGCCTTTTCATAATCTATTTTTGTGTCAAATTTTCATATAGCTCTCTTATACTTTTCTCGTAAGAGCGATTTACGTAAGTTGTGCTGCAAACGTTAGCGCTTTAAGATCGCTTGGTTCTCTGCAACAGCTTCATATTTTGTGTTATGACACATTTGTGAAAAGGTTGTGGTATTTATAACATATATAAATTTGTCAACAATAACGGCACATCCAGGACACCCAAATTAATTTAATTTTGCAACAATAACGACACAATTCAAAGTAGAGAAAAATTTTATTTAAACAAAAACCCTTTAAGGACTATTTGGACTCCATTTTTTTTTTATAAACATATTATATATATAACATTTAACTAGATTAATTCGAAAATATACGATTTATTCTCATTTTTGTAAGGGTAAAACACATTGAAAACTTTAAACGCGATTTTCTCGAAATCAATTTTGAGTTACGCCGGTATTGAATTAAGTGAGCGAAATGTATACTACTTAAAATAAATAAAAATTTCATTATAAAATAAAAAACGATTAGTGGATAAATTTTCATATATGTAATAAATTTGATTAAAAATTGAACTTTCTTATTGCCTCCTGATGCCAGGGATTTGAACCTTGCTCGTTAAAGAATTGAGTAAAGTTTTCGCGCACTTGCATTGGGACGAGAGCAGCACGGTTTCCACCTGCCTCCAAGCCAATTAGACGCTCGTTTTGGCGCCATTCCCCCTCTCTGAAGTTCCCTCTATCAATATCTTCTTGGTCCATCAGATTTTGAAGAGATGGGCGTTCCTCACAAATAAAACGAGAAGGCTAAGCTAACTTCGACGGTGCCGAAGTTTTAATACACTTGAAAAAAGATATCAGATATTTAAAAATTTTAAATCATTGATAATAAAAATTTAATACCATAAAAAAACGAGAGCGTCAGTTAAAGTCGGCCCTGCTCGACTTCGATATACCCGTTACTCAGGATATAAACATGTCCTAATTGTGGAAGAAATGAGTTTCTTTCCAATTTGCGGGGGGGGGCAACTCTACTATAGCTCATCTGATCAGGAAATGATGTATGGCTGATCGATAGGTAATAATTATTAAAATATATGTCTAGAGGGTTCAAACAATCTATTTTCAAAATTGTGAGTGATATGAGGTATTTTTTAAATTGCGGGGGCGTGAACTTTTCTATCGTTCATCTGATCAGGAAACGATGTATGGCGGATCGATAGGTAGTGATGATTAAAATATATGTCTAGAGGGTTCGAATTATCTATTTTTAAAGTTGCGGGTGATATTTGGTATTTTTCAAATTGCGGGGACGGCAACTCTAATATCGTTCATCTGATCGAAAAATGATGTATGGCTGATCGATAGGTAATAATTATTAAAAGATATGTCTAAAAGGTTCAAACAATCTATTTTCAAAATTGTGGGAGATATGAGTTATTTTTCAAATTGCGGGGGTGGCAACTCTACTATAGTTCATCTGATCGAAAAATGATGTATGGCGGATCGATAGGTAATGATGATTAAGATATATGTATGAAGGTTTGAACAGTCTATTTTCAAAATTGTGGGAGATATGAGGTTTTTTTCAAATTGCGGGGGTGGCAACTCACTATCGTTTATCTGATCGAAAAATGATGTACGGCTGATCGATAGGTAATAATTATTAAAATATATGTCTAACAGGTTCAAACAATCTATTTTCAAAATTGTGGGAGATATGAGTTATTTTTCAAATTGCGGGGGTGGCAACTCTACTATAGTTCATCTGATCGAAAAATGATGTATGGCGGATCGATAGGTAATGATGATTAAGATATATGTATAGAAGGTTTGAACAGTCTATTTTCAAAATTGTGGGAGATATGAGGTTTTTTTTCAAATTGCGGGGGTGGCAACTCTACTATCGTTCATCTGATCGAAAAATGATGTATGGCTGATCGATAGGTAATAATTATTAAAAGATATGTCTAAAAGGTTCAAACAATCTATTTTCAAAATTGTGGGAGATATGAGGTATTTTTCAAATTGCGGGGGTGGCAACTCTACTAAAGTTCATCTGATCGAAAAATGAGTGTGGCGGATCGATAGGTAATGATGATTAAAATATAAGTCTAGAAGGTTTGAACAGTCTATTTTCAAAATTGTGGGAGATATGAGGTTTTTTCAAATTGCGGGGCGGGAGGGCGTGGAAAAATTTGAAACAAACTTGATCTGCCTGCAAACAATAAGTCTACACTGAAAATTTGGTAGCTCTAGCTCTTATAGTCTCTGAGATCTAGGTGTTCATACGGACAGACGGACGGACGGACAGACGGACAGACGGACAGACGGACATGTCTATATCGACTCGGCTATTGGTGCTGATCAAGAATATATATACTTTATGGGGTCGGAAATGCTTCCTTCTGCCTGTTACATACATTTGCACGAACTTAGTATACCCTTTTTACTCTACGAGTAACGGGTATAAAGACTTTTCTTAGTAAAACACATTTTCCCGATCGATCAGTCTATGGCAGCTATATGCTATAGTCATCCGATTTTTATAAATTTTTTCAAAAATTTGCTAATAAAACTAATATCTACCTAGATTGGTGACGATACGATGGAAAACAAAAAAGTTTTCCTCACTAGAACTTGTTTTTTGACCGACCGTTCGTATGGCAGCTATATGCTATAGTCATCCGATTTTGATAAATTTTTCCTGAATTGTATGGAACCATATAAAACTAATACATACCACGATTGGTGACGCTACGGTGAAAAACAAAAAAGTTTTTCTCACTAGAGCTAGTTTTTTGACCAATCGTTCTATCGCACTATCAAAATAATGACCAATCGATTAACTATTGCGTGACACGGAATGCATCGGGTGGCAACGCTGCAACATCGATATAACTTTTCGCAACTTTTCTCAACTCGTGAAACAGCTACCAGCGAAAATCGAGCGAAATCGTTCTTTTTATATGGAGTTTTTGATTTCGCGAGTGTTTCGCAGTTACTCAATACCAAGCTTAAACAAATAAACGTCACAATTTTCAATTGAACTAAATGATTTCAATGAACCAATGGTTCTGTAACTGACTCAACTGAGCTCCTCAGGCATATGTAAAAGCTAAACTGAGTTGCTCAGCTGAGTTTTTTGACACTCAGGTCTGACGAAAACTCAGGTGAGAAATCGGGTCGTGTAAAGCTTAAGGAACTACTCTTTATCATATTAAGCCGGATAACCAGCACCGCGAAACCCAAAAATTCATGGCAAACTTTATACAGGGTGTATCTTATAGTGGTATCCGAAGTTTTTTTTTGAAATAATTTGACAACCAATTTTTTAAAATAAATGTTTTTATACCCTTGCAGAGGGTATATTAAAATTGTCACGATGTTTGTAACGCATAGGAGGAAGCATTTCCGACCACATAAAGTATATATATTCTTGATCAGCATGACGAGCTGAGTTCATTTCCGTCTGTCCGTCTGTTGCAAAATGTCTTTAAATACAAAAACGCTGCACATTTGTCGGAATCGGCCGGATCGGATGACTATGTCCGCATTTACACGATTAAGTTTTCTTCATGAAGTTCTTCACGAAGTTTTTGTTTGTGGGGAAGAGGTGAAGAGGGGCAGCCGAATCTGGCAAAGCTTCATGACCTACCGTGGCATGAAGGTTTTCGATAATTCTCCTTTGCTTTGTTTCGATTGAACTGATGCAGGGTTGATTTGTGGGTTATTTGCTGATCAATAACTTGTGTTCTCAGGCGAATTGAAATCGATCCTTTTGAAGCAAACTTCTTCATGTAAATGCTCATGAAGTTTTGAAGATGCTTCAAAACATAATCGAAGAGAGCTTCATGAAGCAAACTTCATCGTGTAAGCACGGATTATATCATATAGCTGCCATAGGAACGATCGGTTCAAAAACTAGTTCTAGTGGAAAAAACTGTTTTGTTTTCCATCGTAGCGTCACCAATCGTGGTATATATTAGTTTTATAAGCTTCCACACAATTCGTGAAAAATTTATCAAAATCGGATGACTATAGCATATAGCTGCCATATAAACGGTTTGTCAAAAAACAAGTTCTAGTGGGAAAAACTTTTTTGTTTTCCATTGTAGCGTCACTAATCGTGGTATATATTAGTTTTATATGCTTCCACACAATTCCGAAAAAATGTATCAAAACGGTTGACTATAGCATATAGCTGCCATATAAACGGTTTGTCAAAAAACTTGTTCTAGTAAGAAATACTTTTTTGTTATCAATGGTAGCGTCTTTCGAAACTGCAAGGGTATTTAAAGCATCGGCGTAGCCGATGTTAGCCTTTTATTTTTTTTTTTTATTAAAATTGGATCCTTTACAATTTGTTTGGTCACTTTTTCAAGATGATATCACACATCATCATTTTGAGAGTGGCAGCGATTTCTCGGCGTATGTTGACCTTATCAGCATAAACCTTTCCCTTCAGGTATCTCCACAGAATAAAGTCAGGTGCGGTAAAATCTGGCGAACGAGCCGGCCAGTCGAAATCGCCATATTTCTATGTCAATCGATTCGGGAACATTCCACGCAGTAAATCCATGCCGATGACTCTTTCAGCACAAACACCGCACCAAACAGTGACTTTAGGGGAATTCAACGGCTCTTTGAAGATCATTTGAGGATTTTCAATGCCCCAAAAGCGGGTGTTTTGCGTATTAACGACGCCACACAACGTAAAATGTGCTTCATCGGTCATGATCAAGTAGCTCCAGAAATCAGGTTGACCAATAAGGATGTCCTGCATATTGCGACCGTATTGGATGCGACGCGGCCTATCGATTGGCAATAATTGTTGGGCGGTCTGCATTTTGTATGGAAAGGTACGCAAATCGACCCCTAACAACCGCCACATGGCCATGGGGGACATACCAACCTGCTGAGCACGATGTCGGACCGAAACTTGTTGACGTGCCGCGACGCACAGTGGCTCGTTTGGCCGATTTAGCGTTGCAAAAATCAAATATCGATGTTAAAATTTTTTGACCAAAATAATTTATTTCAATTAAAACTCAGATAGCCAGAAAAACTTTGGTTTTTGGAATTTAGTCGATTACTTTACATTTTACAGTGGTTTTAAGTTGAATAATTTTTTAAAAACTTTTGAATTTGTGATTTTTTTGGTTTCAAATGTCAACTTTGGGAGCGTATAAAACCAAACGGATATTCCGATTTGAATTTGGTTGATTTTATTCAAAAGATGGATCAATTCTTAATTGAAATGTATTTACATTTTTATTATTTCAAATATGGATGTTGGAACTCAGGTTTTGGGTGGACACTATTTTTGGGTCAATTTTGTACCATTAATTGTCTCGGAAAAAAAAGGTTCGCTCGTCGCCATGAATTTGAAGCATGAAAATCATGTGGTAGCTAATAACACCGTGTGACAGTGAAAATATACTTTTGAAATGACCTATCGTACGCTGTAGAGGAGGTCGATTATAGCATTTCCTCATACTTGGTTTGTTCAATACACCCCCAAAATCTGAAGTTATGGCCCAAAAATCGGTTTTTGCCTTTTATACTCCATTAAGTTGAAATAATTCGCGCATTGACCGTCCGAATGTTTCAAACCTTGAAATTCTGATAGCAACAGAATGAATTTAATATATTGTAATCAGAGGTTATATAGATTCAACGCGATGGCTGAGAAATGCGTGTTACAGATATGGAAATTTCACCCTTTTTTATGAAATTTCAACTTTAACCACCATTGGTTTAACTATTTTGTTCTAAGAGATTTTTTCTTAAACTTTATGGTAAAAGTCCATTTAATTCTACGTTAAACACAGGTGGTACCAATAAATTTGGTTACCATTTGCCGACGCTATTCGCAGATTTCAGAGCACACCTCGTCTGTTTTAAATTTTTTAACATAGTTGAGTGTCAGTACAAATAAACTTTGTTTTATTTTTAGTGTGCTTACATTTTAGTGTGTGCTTTAATATAAGTGCAAGTAAAAGTATACTATGTTTATGCCTGGCGGGAAATTTAAATTATATTTCTCAAATACAAGAAAAAACGAGAGCGTAAGTTGAAGTCGGCCCTGCTCGACTTCGATATACCCGTTACTCAGGGTAAGGTTTATTTTAGAATATTTTATTAGATCACAAAATGCCCAAATTCTGGAAGATATGAGTTTTTTTCCAAATTGCGGGGGGTGGCAACTCTACTATAGCTCATCTGATCGGGAAATGATATGTGGCGGATCGATAAGAAATGATAATTAAAATATATGTCTAGAAGGTTTGAACAATCTAAGATCAAAATTGTGGGAGATATGAGGTATTTTCCAAATTGCGTGGGTGGAAATTCTTCTATCGTTCATCTAATCAGGAAATGATGTATGACGGATCGATAGCTAATGATGATTAAAATATATGTCTAGAAGGTTCGAAAAATCTATTTTCAAAATTTGGAGATGTATATTGCGGAGGCGGGAGGGGCGTGGCAGAAATTTGAAACAAACTTGATCTGCGATGCCAGACAATACAAGTCTACACTGAAAAAATGGTAGCTGTAGCTCTTATAGTCTCTGAGATCTAGGTGTTCATACAGACGGACGGACGGACGGACGGACAGACGGACATGTCTATATCGACTCGGCTGTTGATGCTGATCAAGAATATATATACTTTATGGGGTCGGAGATGCTTCCTTCTGCCTGTTACATACATTTGCACGAACTTAGTATACCCTTTTTACTCTACGAGTAACGGGTATACAAAAAATATATATTCACGTTAAGCTTCACGAATTCTGTACCAATAATGCCATTCTACATATACCGTTACCCCATATAGGAAGATAGGACATATTGGTAAATCGGGAAGAAGAAGAACAGCTCAGATAAGCAAAATTAAATCTGGCCACAGATCCGCAAGAGGCGACGACGAACATAATACCGCTTCTAGAAAAGAACACGAGGCCACCAATCGTCGATATAGAAGATAGACTCACAGGATCAGGATATAAAAATCTATAAGTCATCTGGTGGTGATGAGCTGCCTGCTAATTTGCTTAATGGTCCGACGAGAGCAAGCCTGACGAATCGAATCTAACTGTACTTTATTTAATAGCTGGTGCTCTTTCGTTTTATTTCGGTATACTTGGTATTTGATTTTAAGATTTTTGCTTTATAGTAGTTGCTAGCGATGAATCATCCGTATCTCAAGGCAATGTATTGGAACCTGTTTTCTATTGTACATTCTGTGTATCGCGGACTTGTCTATACCAGAAATTTCCAAAACATAAATAAAACCTAACTCTTTCAGGATAAACTTTTAAGGCATGCTATGGGTATGGGATAGTCGATGTGGGATGGTCACAAAGAGCATGCTAATAAGATCATTCAATAAAAATGTAGGCTGCATCGAACAAACATCTGTTGGTCCCCACAGCTTTTGGTTGAAGCATGTTTAAACTCGACAAAATATCCGCAGGTGCTAAAATAGGTTCCAGACAGCTGATCCTTGAAGTTAAAAAAAAGAGTTAAAATTGGATATTACAGCCACATAATGGGGCCAAGCCGAGCTTCTCTCAATCTCTTGGCTCGTGTGTCTTTTAATTTTCGCTCAAGAGAAAGCCGAATCTTTTTTCATGGCTACATACTTCACAGCTGGCGTCAACAGCTGTAAAGGTGGACCTTATGTGTAAAAGTTTTTAAAGAAAAACTTTTAAATAAGATGTTCTGAGGCGGGATCTAAACTACAACCTCCCTCACAGTAGGCACAAACGCTACGCACTGGGAAACACAAGGCCACGATCCTTGAAGTTACAATATTTTAAAATCATGTCCATGAAACAAAAAACGAGTAATTGGCATATCAACAGTCAAAAAGTGCTTAACGCGAATCCCCTTAAATTTAACTTAGCTTTATGCCGGAAATGCAGGGAGCCGGGAGTCATATAAACTCTGGGACACCTTATCGGCAGCTGTCCAGCAGTTGTTAGGCCAAGACTGAAACACCTTTACACCCCTTGGAACGCGACCAAGAGTCCCCTCAAAAATATAATGCCATTCGCCAAAACGACATCCTGTTGGACATCTAAGTAAAAACATATGTATCTCCAAATGGTCTTTGGTGGCCCCCCCCGGTCCAGAATTCGTGAAGCATAAACGTGAATATATATATTTTTTTGTATTTGAGAAATATAATTTAAATTTCCCCGCCAGGCATAAACATAGTATACTTTTACTTGCACTTATATTAAAGCACACACACTAAAATGTAAGCACACTAAAAATAAAACAAAGTTTACTTATACTGACACTCAACTATGTTAAAAAACTTAAAACAGACGAGGTTTGCTTTGAAATCTGCGAATAGCGTCGTCAAATGGTAACCAAATTTATTGGGACCACCTGTGTTTAACGTAGAATTAAATGGACTTTTACCATAAAGTTTAAGAACGAGAGCGTAAATTGAAGTCGGCCCTGCTCGACTTCGATATACCCGTTACTCAGGGTAAGGTTTATTTAAGAATATTTTATTAGATCACAACATGCCCAAATTTTGGAAGATATGAGTTTTTTTTCCAAATTGCGGGGGTGGCAACTCTACTATAGCTCATCTGATCGGAAAATTAAGTATGGCGGATCGATAGGAAATGATGATTAAAATATATGTCTAGAGGGTTTGAATAATCTATCTTCAAAATTGTGGGAGATATGAGGTATTTTCCAAATTGCGTGGGTGGAATCTCTTCTATCGTTCATCTCATCAGGAAAGGATGTAGGGCGGATCGATAGGTAATGATGATTAAAATATATGTCTAGAAGGTTTTAATAATATATTTGCAAAATTCTGGGAGATATGAGGTATTTTCCAAATTGCGTGGGTGGCAACTCTTTAATCGTTCATTTGATCGAAAAATTATGTATGGCGGATCGATAGGTAATGATGATTTAAATATATGTCTAGAAGGTTCGAACAATCTATTTTCAAAATTGCGGGAGATTTGAGGTTTTTTCATATTGCGGGGGCGGGAGGGGGCGTGGCAATAATTTGAAAATTTGAAACAAACTTGATCTGCGTGCAGAAGATACAAGTCTACACTGAAAAAATTGTAGCTCTAGCTCTTATAGTCTCTAAGATCTAGGTGTTCATACAGACAGACGGACAGACGGACGGACGGACAGACGGACAGGTCTATATCGACTCGGCTATTGATGCTGATCAAGAATATATACTTTATGGGGTCGGAAATGCTTCCTTCTGCCTGTTACATACATTTGCACGAACTTAGTATACCCTTTTTACTCTACGAGTAACGGGTATAAAAATCGCTTAGACCAAAATAGTTAAACCAATGGTGGTTAAAGTTAAAATTTCATAAAAAAGGGTGAAATTTCCATATCTGTAACCCGCATTTCTCAGCCATCGTGTTGAATCTATATAACCACTGATTACAATATATTAGATTCATTCTGTTGCTATCAGAATTTTCAAGGTTTGAAACAATCGGACGGTCAATGCGCGAATTATTTCAACTTAATGGAGTATAAAAGGCAAAAAGCGGTTTTTTGACCATAACTTCAGATTTTGGGGGTGTATTGAACAAACCAAGTATGAGGAAATGCTATACTCGACCAGCCCCACAATCTGCACTGGGTCTCGTGAAAAGTATATTCAAAATTTTTTGATTTGTAACACTGTGTAATTAGTGTATTGTAAAAGTTGCAGCTGCGTATCCCCGCGTAAGTAGACGCTACAGTGATATATGTCAATTAACGTGCTGGTAAAGCAGGCCAATCCCAGTCGAAAATAAGGAGAAAAAATGTTCTGATTGGATTTCAATGCTTCTTGACTATGATTTAAGGAGAAGTCTTGAGCGATATCACAATGCCAAGCAAAATTGGCATGTGCTATCAACAAAAGGAAGCAAAAGGACTTTCAGGAGTTCGAGACATCGGAAACGGACGAGCATAATTATGAATACGGCATTTCTCCATTGCATGCAAGGATCTTACGTATGGAGTTCATGCTTAAATGGGAATATACTCTTCACAACAAAGAGGCGACTCTGATGATAGTGCCAACACAAAACCAAGGAAAGTATTAGATAACCGGATATTCAAAAAAAGTTCTTGGCAGAGCCCGGGCTAAAAGTCGACTACCCCAAGCAGAGGTATTGAAACACAAATAATGGAAACCATCCGGAGATTCTTCAATAACGATGAAGCAACTGCTCAGATAACAGGAATTCATCTGGATGTCATCAAATTGTTAAAGATCATTCTCAATGTCTTAAGCTGTGCTGAAAATGTTGATGCATGCAAATATGGAAAATATGCTAAGGAGACAACAAGTCTGTTATGTACAAAATATCGGAAGAAACAAACTTCTGTTTATAAAATATTGCGAACGCGTGCAAAATATCACGAAATCAGAAAACTGAACCTTGAACATGTTGTCGGCCTTCTCTGATCCCCGTATCTCATCTCTCCAGACACATCAGAACACTCGACGAATTAACCGAAAGAATATTCACCAGATATATTAGAACTATTAAGTACTAATGATATGAATACCAACATGTTTAAAGAAAATTAACAACTCAATGTTAGAACTAATTTTTTATAAAAATAAATTTTTTTTGTAATTTAAAATTATATTTTTAAAGTTAGTTTTAAAACACGATTTTCAATAAATCGTTAAAAAAATTAAAATGTTTTGCCTATTTTGAAATCTTTTTAGTGTATTCAAATATGAACTTTGCAGCCGATCCTAAGTTACCCTATTGACCTACAAAGACATGCTTATGCTCATATTAAAGCTTCATTAATTCTCTTTAATCGTCCCTTTGAAATTTTTCAAATATCTCTTTCCGTTCAAAAGTTATGATTTTTGCAACGCTAAATCGGCGAAACGAGCCACTGTGCGTCGGTCGGTTGTCGATGGCGCGGTATATATTCGGCTGAGGTGTTCAATGCACCGTCAGACTGGAAGCCGGAGCACCGAACGGGGTTCATCCCGTCTGCGCAACGCTTGATAAAACAGGGAGTTTAAACCGCAATACTATAGGTAAATTTTTCTCAATTTTCCATACCTGATGTTGAGGTTAAATCGGACGAACATTCAAACTTTGGGTTTATTACAATCAAATTGGCTGCCAAATCATATGAATATGGTTCTAGCTGTTGGTAAACTGATCTTATATGACGGATGGCCAATACTTATGGTTTAAAACACTTGAAATGTATAAACTTTAGACGATCACAGCTTTAAGCGTCAGCTCAGGTATCAAGAATCAGCAAAAGTGAAAACGGAAGCCAGACAGCAGAATTGGCATGGTTGCGTGAGCAGGGCTGCCAAGCAGGCAACCGACTGATAGCGCTTTATCGAATGAATCATCGAATGGTAGTAGTGACAAAACAAATGCAAAATAATCGCAACCTCACAGATTGCTGTGTAATACTACATTTATACTACGCTGAGTTTGCTATCGAAATCGTTATCGACGCAATAACTCTGAATTGGCGTTTATACTGGCACAAGGTTGCGTCCTGCGTCCATCGTCAACGAAACAGCTGATGTTAGTTATACCCGTTACTCGTAGAGTAAAAAGGGTTTACTAAGTTCGTGCAAATGTATGTAACAGGCAGAAGGAAGCATTTCCGACCCCATAAAGTATATATATTCTTGATCAGCATCAATAGCCGAGTCGTTATAGACATGTACGTCTTTCCGTCCGTCCATCTGTCCATCTGTCCGTATGAACACCTAGATCTCAGAGACTATAAGAGCTAGAGCTACCATTTTTTCAGTGTAGACTTGTATTGTCTGCACGCAGATCAAGTTTGTTTCAAATTTATGCCACGCCCCCTCCCGCCCCCGCAATATGAAAAAAACCGAATATCTCTCACAATTTTGAAAATAGATTATTCAAACCTGCTAGATATATATTTGAATCATCATTACCTATCGATCCGCCATACATCATTTTCCAATCAGACGAACGATAGTAGAGTTGCCGCCACCGCAATTTGAACGAGCGTAAGTTGAAGTCAGCCCTGCTCGACTTCGATATACCCGTTACTCAGGGTAAGGTTGCCCAAATTGTGGGAGAATGAGGAATTTTCAAATTGCGGGGGCGTGAACTTTTCTATCGTTCATCTGATCGAAAAATGATGTATGGCGGATCGATAGGTAATGATGATTAAAATATATGTCTAGAAGGTTTGACCAATCTATTTTTCAAAATTGTGGGAGATATGATGTTTTTATATTGCAGGGGGCGGGGGCGTGGCAAAAACGAACTTGCGTCGAAGCATACAAGTCTGCACTGAAAATGAGCTCTATGGTACCTGAGATCTAGGTGTTCATACGAGACAGACATGTCTATATCGACTCGGCTATTGATGCTGATCAAGAATATATATACTTTATGGGGTCGGAGATGCTTCCTTCCGCCTGTTACATACATTTGCACGAACTTAGTATACCCTTTTTACTCTACGAGTAACGGGTTTAAAAATACCTCATATCTCCCACAATTTTGAAAATACATTGTTAAGACCTTATAGACATATTTAATCATCAATACCTACCGATCCGACATACATCATTTCCTGAGCAGATGAACAATAGAAAAATTCCCGCCCCCTCAATTTGAAAAAAACCTCAAATCTTCCACAATTTTGAAAATGAATTGTTCGAACCTTCCAGACATAAATTTTAATCATCATTACCTATTGATCCGCCGTACATCATTTTCCGATCAGATGAACTATAGAAGAGTTGCCACCCACGCAATTTGGAAAATATCTCATATCTCCCACAATTTTGAAGACAGATTATTCGAAACCCTCTTGACATATATTTTAATCATCATTACCTATCGATCCGCATGCATTATTTCCTGATCAGATGAACGATAGAAAAGTTCCCGCCCCCGCAATTTGAAAAATTCTTCATATTTCCCACAATTTTGGAAATAGATTGTTTCAACCTTCTAGATATATATTTTAGTCATCATAACTTATCGATCCGTAATACATCATTTCCCGATCATATGAGCTATAGTAGAGTTGCCACCCCCGCAATTTGGGCATGTTGTGATCTAATAAAATATTCTTAAATAAACCTTTCCCTGAGTAACGGGTATATCGAAGTCGAGCAGGGCCGACATCAACTTACGCTCTCGTTTTGGTTTTGTTGAAAGCAAAAAAAAAATTTTAAAAACAGAATGAATACATTTGAACTTTATTCATTATCTGCCATGGAGAAAAACGAGAAGGCAAAGCTAACTTCGACTGTGCCGAAGTTTTAATACACTGAAAAACAATAGATATCAGATATTTAAAATTTTTAAATCCTTATTAATAAAATTTGATACCATAAAAAAAAACCATTTTCCGAACGATCGGTCCTATGGCAGCTATATGCAATAGTCATCCGATTCTGATAAATTTTTTAAAAATTATGTGAAAGCTTATAAAACTAATGTATACCAAGATTGGGGACGCTACGATAGAAAGCAAAAAAGTTTTTCTCACTAGAACTAGTTTTTGGGCCGACCGTTTATATGGCAGCTATATGCTATAGTCATCCGATTTTGATAAATTTTTTCAGAATTACGTGAAAGCATATAAAACTAATATATACCATGATTGGTGAAGCTACAATGGGAAACTAAAAAGTTTTTCTCACTAAGGCTGAGTTCACACTGTTCGACGTATGAGACATGATAATCTAGTAGGTTCTTATGTTGTCTTGTTTTCATTGAGAATAATTTGTTATTTGACAATTAAATCAATACAACATGAAGGCTAACTAGATTGTCATGTCTCATGAACAGTGTGAACACAGACTAAGACTAGTTTTTTGACCGACCGTTTATATGGCAGCTATATGATATAGTCATCCGATTTTGATAAATTTTTCCAGAATTATGTGAAAGCATATAAAACTAACATATACCAAGATTAGTGACTCTACGATGGAAAACAAAAAAGTTTTTCTAACTAGAACTAGTTCTTAGACCGATCGTTCCTATGGCAGCTATATGATATAGTCATCCGATCCGGCCGGTTCCGACATATTTCACTTCGATAGCTTTAAAACTGAGAGACTAGTTCGCGTAGAAACAGACGGACAGACAGAGGGACGGACGGACAAGCGGAAATGAACTCAGCTCGTCGTCCTGATCAAGAATATATATATTGTATGGTCGGAAATGAATATTTCTATGCGTTACAAACTTCTGGGTACCACCTTTCAAGTGTATAATGATGCTATGATGATGCAATTTATGGATTTGGCGAGGGATGTCTGCAGACATTTGATTTTCTGCCAAAGGAAGCCACGACGACGTCGAAGCGTTTGGACACTTGTCCGTAAACATCAGTTGATCTATCCCCCAAGCATATTGTACTACATTTATTAAATTTGTATAAATTACGCAAGCCGCGGTATGGATCTTTTTGGGAGGATGTTTGTGGAGAATTCGGAAGAGTTTTTTAAGGAAAGCTTCCGATTGGAAAGGGAGCGTTTGATATCCTCGTTGGACGACTCCGGGTCTAAGGAAAAAGGATACTTCTTTCCGGTTAGCAGTCCTTTTAGAAAAAAGGATCACATTAGGATCATCTGCAGAGTATCGCACTGTGGCGGGAGTCTCTTTGGCGTGTCTAAAGCCTTTGTGTGCGTTTGTCAGGAAGTAATCGCCAAACTGGCGGACGACTATCTGCCACCACAATTTCTGACTCAGAGAAGATCGTAGAAACTGTAAAAGGGTTTGAAGGAATTGGATTCCCACAATGCTTCGGAGCAATAGGTAAGAGATATGTAAATGTTATTATCAAAATTCAAATGTGTCGCCCTTAGATGGATGCCACATTGAAGTGCGACCTAGGTCTGAGGATGCTGTAGATTTCCGCAATTACAAGGATTGGTATTCAACCGTGTTATTTTCCATGGTCGATTATCGGTAAGGTTATGTTTTCTCGGTAACTATGAAATATGTTATGCTTTTGTATATACTTATTAATAGTTACAGATTCACCTATATAAGTGTTGGATGTCCTGGTCGATGCCAGGAATATGCCGCAAAAATAATTAATGGCGTAGAAGTTCCAGTTGTAATTCTTGGAGATTCTGCATTCAGTTTTTCAAGAAATGTAATGAAGCCTTATCCCTTTTCCGTGGAAGCAACGTGCATTTAATTACAACTTGTCCAAAGTCAGGCGTGTGGTTGAGAATGCGTTTGGTCATCTTAAGGCGCGTTTTCGGAGGATTGGAAAGGGCTTAGTCAATAATATTGACAAGACTTCACAAATAATCGAGTGCTGCTGCATTTTGCATAATTTTTGCAATATTCACAATAGCTCGGTTAGCGAAAAATGGCAGCGCGAAGCTGACACAATGAACCAACAAGATCAACCTGAGTATGAAGTTTGGCTTGGATATATGAATGAAAGTGCTGAAACGATAAGGCAGGCTTTGGTATTACAGTTTGTATGTGGTAATTCTACCTAAATAAAAATTGTCCAATATAACAACACAATGTATTTATTTTCTCATTATCTAATTTATTTATGTAATTTACTACATTAGGGGCCGATTTCTCATCTCCTGCATAGCACTATATGTCACATAAACTTACAAGTAACAGAGTAAAATGTTTGGTTATCCGACACATAGCAGCTATGTTGAAGATGAGAATCGGATGAGAATTCAGCGCTTAAAAATACATAAGGAACGACGGCTATTTGCTTTGGTCCGAAACCATGAATGTATGCCAAATTCATTTCAAAACGAGAGCGTCAGTTAAAGTCGGCCCTGCTCGACTTTGATATACCCGTTACTCAGGATATAAACATGTCCTAATTGTGGAAGAAATGAGTTTCTTTCCAATTTGCGGGGGAGGCAACTCTACTATAGCTCATCTGATCAGGAAATGATGTATGGCTGATCGATAGGTAATAATTATTAAAATATATGTCTAGAGGGTTCAAACAATCTATTTTCAAAATTGTGAGTGATATGAGGTATTTTTTAAATTGCGGGGGCGTGAACTTTTCTATCGTTCATCTGATCAGGAAACGATGTATGGCGGATCGATAGGTAGTGATGATAAAAAAATATGTCTAGAGGGTTCGAATTATCTATTTTTAAAGTTGCGGGAGATATGAGGTATTTTTCAAATTGCGGGGACGGCAACTCTAATATCGTTCATCTGATCGAAAAATGATGTATGGCTGATCGATAGGTAATAATTATTAAAAGATATGTCTAAAAGGTTCAAACAATCTATTTTCAAAATTGTGGGAGATATGAGTTATTTTTCAAATTGCGGAGGTGGCAACTCTACTATAGTTCATCTGATCGAAAAATGATGTATGGCGGATCGATAGGTAATGATGATTAAGATATATGTATAGAAGGTTTGAACAGTCTATTTTTCAAAATTGTGGGAGATATGAGGTTTTTTTCAAATTGCGGGGTCGCAACTCTACTATCGTTCATCTGATCGAAAAATGATGTATGGCTGATCGATAGGTAATAATTATTAAAAGATATGTCTAAAAGGTTCAAACAATCTATTTTCAAAATTGTGGGAGATATGAGGTATTTTTCAAATTGCGGGGGTGGCAACTCTACTAAAGTTCATCTGATCGAAAAATGATGTATGGCGGATCGATAGGTAATGATGATTAAAATATATGTCTAGAAGGTTTGAACAGTCTATTTTCAAAATTGTGGGAGATATGAGGTTTTTTCAAATTGCGGGGGGCGGGAGGGCGCGGAAAAAATTTGAAACAAACTTGATCTGCCTGCAAACAATACAAGTCTACACTGAAAATTTGGTAGCTCTAGCTCTTATAGTCTCTGAGATCTAGGTGTTCATACGGACAGACGGACGGACGGACAGACGGACAGACGGACAGACGGACATGTCTATATCGACTCGGCTATTGGTGCTGATCAAGAATATATATACTTTATGGGGTCGGAAATGCTTCCTTCTGCCTGTTACATACATTTGCACGAACTTAGTATACCCTTTTTACTCTACGAGTAACGGGTATAAAAATAGAAGGCTAACATCGGCTACGCCGATGTTTTGAATACCCTTGCAGTTTTTGAAAGGCGCTACCATTGATAACAAAAAAGTTTTTCCATTAGAATTAGTTTTAAGACCGATCGTTCCTATGGCAGCTATATGCTATAGTCATCCGATTTCGATAAATTTTTCCAGAATTGTGTGGAAGTATATGAAACTAACATATACTACGATTGGTGATGCTACGATGGAAAACAAAAAAGTTTTTCTCACTAGAACTAGTTTTTGCACCGACCGTTTATATGGCAGCTATATGCTATAGTCATCCGATTTTGATAAATTTTTTCCGAATTGTGTGAAAGCATATAAAACTAATGTATACCACTGTTGGTGCAGCTAAGATGGAAAATACAAAAGTTTTTCTCACTAGAACTAGTTTTTGGACCGATCGTTCCTATGGCAGCTATATGATATAGTCATCCGATCCGGCCGGTTCCGACAAATGTGCAGCGTATTTGTATTTAACGACTTTTTGCAAAGTTTGGTCAAGATAGCTTTAAAACTGAGGGAGGAGATAGCATAGAAACAGACGGACAGACGGACGGACAGACGGACAAACGGAAATGAACTCAGCTCGTCATGCTGATCAAGAATATATATACTTTATGTGGTCGGAAATGCTTCCTTCTATGCGTTACAAACATCGTGACAATTTTAATATACCCTCTGCAAGGGTATAATTAATTTATTTATGCTCTTACTTAACTAATTTTGATTTATAAATTTATAAATTTATAAACTTTATTGTTTTTCCATCGTAGCGTCACCAATCATGGAATATATTAGTTTTATATTCCTTCACACAATTCTGGAAAAATTTATCAAAATCGGATGACTATAACATATAGCTGCCATATAAATGGTCGGTCCAAAAAATAGTTCTAGTGGGAAAAACTTTATTGTTTTCCATCGTAGCGTCTCCAATCGTGGTATATATTAGTTTTATATGTATCCCTTCACACAATTCTGGAAAAATTTATCAAAATCGGATGACTATAGCATATAGCTGCCATATAAATGCTCGGTCAAAAAAAGCCTTCTATTTTTATACCCTTGCAGAGGGTATATTAAAATTGTCACGATGTTTGTAACGCATAGAAGGAAGCATCTCCGACCCCATAAACTATATATATTCTTGATCAGCATGACGAGCTGAGTCTATATAGCCATGTCCGTCTGTCCGTCTGTTTCTATGCTATCTCCTCCCTCAGTTTTAGAGCTATCTTGACCAAACTTTGCAAAAAGTCTTTAAATACACATAGGCTGCACATTTGTCGGAATCGGCCGGATCGGATGACTATATCATATAGCTGCCATAGGAACGATCGGTCCATAAACTAGTTCTAGTGAGAAAAACTTTTTTGTTTTCTATTGAATCGTCACCAAACTTGGTATATATTAGCTTTATACTCCTTCACACAATTCTGGAAAAATTTATCAAAATCGAATGACTATAGCGTATAGCTGCCATATAAACGGTCAGTAAAAAAAACTAGTTCTAGTGAGAAAAACTTTTGTTTTCAGTGTTGACCTATAGCATATAGCGCAGTTGAAAAAACCGGGGAAAAACCCTTAGAAAATAAGTTGAAAATATTTAAATAATTATTAAAAAATTTTTTGGGGGGGGGAGAGAGAGGAGGAAATGTTTTTTTTTGCCAATTTGTCCTTTTTCCGGATAGATCTGTCCTTTTTAAAACTGGCATTTCCGGAAAAATTTTTGATTTGTCCCCTATCCGGGTAAAAAATGCCTTTTTTATTTTGTTCTATCCTTTTTTTCATCCTTTTTTTAGTTTTATAAATTAGCTTTATACCAATTCACACCAATAGCGCACTTTTCCTGAATATCCACAGACTGCGGAACGTACTCAATATAGAATTCATATGTTTCGCTAAAAATATGTAGCGAACTCAATTTAATTTGAATTAAATTCTTTTTTGCTTTGAAAAACTCCCAAGCTCATCAGTAATTTCTATCAAGAGGGATACCGCCTTAGTTGGTACGAGCCGGTAAAAAATGTTTTAAGGTCCTTCTCAGTTGTTTCAAAAAAGTTCATAGAATCCAGAGAAGAAACTGTTTGAAACAAAACTTTGTGTCTTCTTCAGCCACATATTAATTCGTTCTTTATAAAGCTTTTAAGAGCTCTTTTTCGGATCATTTAGTTTATTAGGAGATAAAAGATTTCCTTGCTACATCTAGATGTTTGCCGAACTTATTGTTTTAAAAATCTGCTTTCCTGCAAATTGACTTTTATTTTGCTAAGATTTTGTTATCCATCTGCTGATGAAGAATTTGCTACTTTTCTCCCAAAAGGCGATAAATTGCCATCATTATAAATCCTGGATAAAAAATGTATATGATTACAATATCTAATTAAATCTTCCATAACATGTTGAAAGCCACGATCAACAATGCATACATCGCCAGGTTTTGAAACCGATCTTAGTCCAATGAGATCTTCAAGAAGTTTTTTAACATTTTGATTTTTATTAATTTTTACCACCTTTAACGCCTTCAAAAATTCTGCTAAAATTATACGAATTGTATCTTGCAATGAACTTTAACCATGTTTATTATAAAAGTGGTACCACAACTAAAAGTCTACAATAATTGAAGTTAAAAATTTCGCAGAATTTTGTAAGTCGCGGATTGCATTTTAAGAATCAGAAAAATTGTTCTGGGGGAGTCCTGACATGCCAGTTATTGCCATAAAAATTTGGGAATTTTTAGAATGGGTAATTGGTCCGAAAAACGCTTTTATTGGAAATGATAAAAATCTATATTTAAAATTTAGGGTTGTAACTAGATGTATAAAAAAGAATCGATAAATTACTTTCGTTGATGTACTCTAAAACTGCATACTTAAAATATGGATAGAATTGGGGCCGATACGCCTAGTAAGCAGGGCTTTGCCATTTGTCCTGTTTTTTTTGTCCTTTTAAAAAAAATCTGTCCGTTTTCTATCTTTTTTTCAAGGGTCATCTGTCCTTTATTTTTGAGGGAGGCGTTGGCAACACTGTCTGCTTGAAAGAAGATTTCCCGTTCTTACACTGTTTTTGGTAACGATTGTGCTCATCTTGAGTCCAATGTTCTCGGTTTTTTCCCTCTGTGTAGTTCTAGTGAGAAAAACTTTTTTGTTTTCCATCGTAGCGTCACCAATCGTGGTATATATTAGTTTTATACCCCTTACACAATTCTGAAAAATTTATCAAAATCGGATGACTATAGCATATAGCTGCCATATAAACGGTCGGTCAAAAAACTAGTTGTAGTGAGAAAAACTTTTTTGTTATCAATGGTAGTGACTTTCAAAAACTGCAAGGGTATTTAAAACATCGGCGTAGCCGATGTTAGCCTTCTATTTTTTTTAGTTCAATTCCTATTCTAAAACGCTTAAATAATTAAAATCAATAAATTAATGCTAAAGATTTTAAAGTGCAGATCCGCGAATTCTATAGCGAAAGGAACCATTTCTTATAAAACTCCTTTGAAATTAAAGGAATCGTGTGACCAAATCTCAACTTTATTTCTCTGTCTGTTTTGGTTGTAGGTGCATTGCCAGTGAGTAAGTCAGTCAGTCAAGAAAAATAGTTTGATATAAATAGATAAGCATAAGATAAGCATGCACACATCCAACTCCATAAATATTGTCGAAATTGGTTTAACGACTGAATTTGTCGCACTGAACATCCAAGGAAAAACGAACTCCATTTGACCCAAAGGAAAATGAATTTTCTGGCGAGGAAAATGAAGGGATGTAATAGACTGGATTTGATGTGTAATCAAGGTGGAAAACCAAGTAGGCTTTGAAGAGAAAAGGCATTTCAAATGTCCGACTTGGATAATATAAATACAAAATTATTTAGTTGTATCGGCTACGCCGATGTTTTAAATACCCTTGCAGTTTTGCAGAAAGGCGCTACCATTGATAACAAAAAAGTTTTTCTCTTAGAACTAGCTTTTAGGCCGACCGTATATATGGCAGCTATATGCTATAGTCATCCGATTTTGATAAATTTTCTCAGAATTGTGTGGAAGCTTATAAAACTAATATATACCAGGATTGGTGACGTTACGATGGAAAACAAACAAGTTTTTCTCACTAAAACTAGTTTTTGGACCGATCGTTTCTATGGCAGCTATATGATATAGTCATCCGATCCGGCCGATTCCGACAAATGTGCAGCGTATTTATATTTAAAAACATTTTACAAAGTTTGGTCAAGATAGCTTTAAAACTGAAAGCGGAGATAGCATAGAAACAGACGGACAGACGGAAATGAATTCAGCTCGTCATGCTGATCAAGAATATATATACTTTATGTGGTCGGAAATGCTTCCTTCTATGCGTTACAAACATCGTGACAATTTTAATATACCCTCTGCAAGGGTATAAAATAACGAAATAACGGATTTTTATACACTTGAAAAGTGTATATTAATTTTGCCCAGAAGTTTAAATACCATCCTAAATTTTTTTGGGTGTTTTAGGTAATATGTGACCTAAAAATTAGTCTATATATTTAGGAAATAGGTGGCCCTAAAATGTAGTCTATCATTTTAGGTAATAAGTACCATCAAAATAGTCCATGATAGCCCTTAATAATTAGGCCATAAGCACCTAAAATTTGTTCCATAATTACCTAAAATTTTTAGGAAATTTACATGGCACTAAAATGTAGGCTATTATTTTTAGGTAATAGTTGACATCAAAATATTACATGATAGCCTTAATAATTGGAGGCCATAAAGCACCGAATTTGTTATAAAATGAAATTTTAGGTAATCTTGATCTTAAAAAGAAGTAGTCCATTTTTTTCAAATATATTTTATAGTTTTTTTATTACAATTTTATTTTATTATAATGGCAGAGCAACAAATTGAAGTTTATTTTATGAGTATGAATAGGGGATTAGTTACATTACTTAGATCTATTAATTTAAAATTACCATAACTTTGCACTAGTAACTATTATAGTGCTTACAATATTCAGTTTCCATTTCTGGCAAAAACAAAAATGCATTTTTATTATTCGATATTATTTCTTTGGTAGCCAAAGATATAAACTGAGTAGGAGAAAAAAATAATGTATCCACGTTTAAAACAATAAGCAAACTTGCTTAATATAAGTAGCATTTGGCTAAGGACGTCTTTTTCAAAACAATTTAGAATTGATCAAGTAATTGAATTTTAAGAGACATGCGCCTTACTAAATTTCAATTTAATTTTAGAATAGTTTAGTATTTTGTTGGCGAAGTTAAAATTGAACTTACAGCCAAGAGTATGATAAATTAACCCATATTTATATTCTTACAATAGGCTTTTTAATTCTCTGTGCTTTGACTCAAATGGAAAAGTCCAAAAGATGACGTAGAGGCCCGGACATTTTAACAATTTGGGATAGTGGTTTAGTGGTGTTTCGGTTTAAGTAATATCATCAAATAATTCTATATATTGTTTGTGTGGTTAAATATATGACTTTCTAATTCAATAATGTCTTGCCTTGTATATTGAAAAAGGAAAAGGTAAGTCCAAAAGCTCCGATAAATTAATGAGAAAAATGCCACACTTTGTTGTCTTGTGGAATCTTATCACCAATCTTAAAGAGGAAAATAATGGACGAGGTTATCATTTCACGAGCGGACATCTTTAACTTAAAGTTTTCCAGATTTAAGTATTGTTTTTGAGTACATTTCCTATTTCCCGTTTCACCACATACTCGAAATTTTGTTGCGTATATTAAGGAATTCAAATCAAACACCTTTTCTCTTTTGGAAATGAAAAATAATGTGGGGAAATATTATAGTTCAGAATGCCTTCGAAAACATCGTGTAATATACCTCGGTAATTTTAAAACGGAGAAATTATGAACTTTATTAAAAATGAATGTGATGTCAGTTGGCTTGGATAAAGTGGATTTTTACAGCGCAAATTAAAAGTAGCGCGATGGCCAAATCAGCAACACTATGGACGTTGACTAGAACGAACCATGGGCTTGCAGAACATGCCGCCGCGTTAAACCACAGTCAGTCATGTGCGATTCCCACTTCCACAAAGTTTTGGATTTGGAGACCAAATCTGGTCCTACAACCGGTTTTAAATCACCGACTTTGGGTGGCAGAGATAGGGCAGGCGAATAAAATTTTGGCTGCTTCGGCCGTTAATATGTACTGTACTTATATATATGTACAATAATCAGCCCGTAGCTAGTTTGGTTTATTTCGGAGTTGATGAAATAAATTTTGGACAGTAAAATCTAAAATTTGTATTGAGTTTAAGACATAAAAAATAACATTTTACGCGGCCTAATATTTTTATATTGGTATTGCAGAAGCAGCCAGACATACGCTCACCACACACCATGTGATCACCGATTGTGTTCCTTTACAATCCTGTTATTTTTTTCTCTCACTTTGGTAGGCACTAAATCACACACTTTGCCGAGTAATTTTAAGCAGGGACAGAGAATGGATAGAGGCGTTGACAAAAAATGTGACCGTTTTATAAGTTGTCCGCTGGTTTCGACCCACCATGGTGCACACTACGCTCAACCATATGCGGATAAGAGGAAAAAATTAAATAAAAATGTTAGTCTTATTAGGCCCCCATCATCAGAAAAATCGGTTTTAAGCTAAGTTTACACACGAGTTGCTTGCATACATGTGTGAACACCTTACAGAGGCAATGGCCAGCCAACTGACTGAGAAACAGAAGAGCAATGCCAGTCACTGATGCATAAGAACATAACAAATTTTAAATTTTGAGTCAGGATTAGACGAAGAATTTGACAAACATCCAGCAAGACACTTATTTTACCGATTTAATTCAGCAACATATACAATTTGTAGGTTTTTTTCATAAACAAATATTTCTAGGCTATTGGATATTATTTAGAACATAGATTCCTCAAAATTTTTACCTAAATTTTTAAATTTAAATCCAAATATACTATTTTTAAGGTAATTATTACCTAAATAGTAAATTTTAGGTAATAAAACCCACATCCTAAAATTTTGGAATCACTTTTTCTAGTGTAGAAATATTAATTTCCGACCCCATTAACTATATATATTCTTGATCGGGACGACAAGCCGAGTTCATTTCCGTCTGTCCTGTCCGTCTGTCTGTTTCTACGCGAACTAGTCTCTCAGTTTTAAAGCTATCGAGCTGAAATTTTGCACATAGTCTTCTTTTTACTGCACGCAACTAATATGTCGGAACCGGCCGGATCGGATGACTATATCATATCATATTTAGTGAGAAAAACTTTTTTGTTTTCCATCGTAGCGTCACTTATCTTGGTATATGCTAGTTTTATATGTATCCACATAATTCTGGAAAAATTTATCAAAATCGGATGACTATATCATATAGCTGCCATAGGAATGATCGGTCTAAGAACTAGTTCTAGTTAGAAAAATTTTTGTTTTCCATCGTAGCGTCACTAATCTTGGTATATGTTAGTTTTATATGCTTCCACATAATTCTGGAAAAATTTATCAAAATCGGATGACTATATCATATAGCTGTCATATAAAGGGTCGGTCGAAAAACTAGTTCTAGTGAGAAAAACTTTTTAGTTTTCCATCGTAGCTTCACCAATCATGGTTTGTATTAGTTTTATATGCTTCCGCGTAATTCTGGAAAAATTTATCAAAATCGGAATACTATAGCATATAGCTGCCATATAAACGGTCGGTCTAAAAACTAGTTCTTGTGAGGAAAACTTTTTTGTTTTCTATCGTAACGTCCTTAATCTTGGTATATATTAGTTTTATATGCCTTTACACAATTTGGAAAAAATGTATCAAAATCGGATGACTATAGCATATAGCTGCCATAGGACCGATCGCTCGGAAAATGTGGTTTACTAAGAAAAGTTTTTTTATGGTATCAAATCTTTCTTATCAATGATTTAAATTTTTTTTAAATATTTGATATCTATATCCTTTATATATTTTACCGGTTAAATCAGTTGGAGTAAACGTTTTCAAGTGTATTAAAACTTCGGCACAGTCGAAGTTAGCTTTGCCTTCTCGTTTTGTATTACGAAATTGAAAGTTTCGGTTCTTACAATCTATTTAATATTGATAAATTAGTTAAACCATCGATTCGTATATATAGTACTAGCATATAACCCGGCGCGCTTTGCCACCATCAGTAAAGCCGCTAAAATGATGTAAAAAAACGTTTGGCAATGATCCCACCCCCGCCCACCATTTTCCGAACATCTGAACTGAGAAAATTATTTTCCAACTATTTGGTCCATTGAGCGTACAAACCCTTCATCATTCCCGCATCCCATTATCCGACCTTGAGGGTGAGTATGCGCAAAGCTAAGAACTTTATCCTATTTAACTGGCCCATAGAGCTTTTACACCAAATTTAATACATATTCTGACCTTTGCAGTGAACTTCCCAAAATAATAAAACACGTGTTTCCATTTATTCTGATCCTAGAGCTTACAAAACGAATTTTATTCAGATCGGCTCACAAATAGCCATTGTCACTGAACCGAAATACGCCCACCATTATTCTTGCCTGTGGGCAGAAATTCTACCACCGAGAAATCAAATGTATAATTATTTTCTATAATGTGTTCACAAACTGATTTTAAAGCCAATCGGATTAAAAATAGGTTTTACCATATAAATTTTCAGGCATTTCCCCACTCTTGGGTCGAATTTTTCCAACATTGGAAAATCTCATGTCAACTTATTTTGTATACTATCGCTACAAACCGAGGTTGAAGTCAATCGGATCAAAAATAGTTTCTTTCATGAACAATTTTTCGGCCATTTTCCTTGTGGGTGGATTTTCCGAAATCTGGGATACAAGTGTCCAATTATTTCGCTTACTTTAGTTACTAACCAAATTTTAAGTCTATCGGATGAAAAACAAAATTTTCCCCATAGTAGATTTCGGGGAGTTTTCCACCCCTTAGGGGTGGAATTTTCCAAAACCCCGAATTAGTGCTCACTTTCAACTCATAAGGAAACTTCTGTGAAAATATCAGCTTTCTATCTCTTACCGTTCAGGCTCTGCGTTGATTGCCAATGAATCAGTCAGTCAGTCAGTCAGGACAAACTCTTTTATATATAGAGAGACTAGCATATAACCCGGCGCGCTTCGCTTCGCCACCATCAGTATAGCCGCCAAAATGATGAAAAAAACGTTTGGCAATGATCCTACCCCCGCCCCTATTTTCCGTCCATCAGAAATGAGAAAATTATTTTCCACCTACTTGGCCCGTTAAGCCTACAAACGCTAAAACCACCCCCGGCACCCATTATCCGACCTTGACCTATGCGCAAAGCTAAACACTTTATCCTATTTAATTGGCCCATAGAGCCTTTAAACCAAATTTAATACATATCGGCTAAAAATTATTTTCTATAATGTGTTCACAAACCCATTTTGAAGCCAATCGGATTAAAAATAGGTTTTACTATATAGCATTTTCCGACTTTTCGTGAGGATTTTCCATTGGAAAATCTTATGTCTAATTATTTTGCATACTATCCTTACAAACCGAGTTTGAAGTCAATCGGATGAAAAATAGTGTTTTCCATATAAATTTTCCGGCCATTTTCCTTGTGGGTGGATTTTCCACCAACAAAAAATCACATGCCTAATTATTTAGCAAACTACCCTTACAAACCGAGTTTGAAGCAAAACGGATGAAAAATAGTTTTTTCCATATGGAATTTTCGGGAATTTCCCGACTTTTCGGGCGCATTTTCCAACATCGGAAAATCTTATGTCTAATTATTTTGCATACTATCCTTACAAACCGAGTTTGAAGTCAATCGGATCAAAAATAGTTTTTCATATAGAATTTTCCGGGTATTTTCTTTGTGGGCGGATTTTCCAACATTTGAAAATCTCATGTCCAATTACTTACCCTTACTACTCTTACAAATCGAGTTTGAAGCCAAACGGATGAAAAATAGTTTTTTCCATATGGAATTTTCCGGGAATTTCCCAACTTTTCGGGCAGATTTTCCATCATCGGAAAATCTCAAGTCTAATTATTCTGCTTACCATCCCCACAAACCTAGTTTGAAGTCAATCGGATGAAAAATAGTTTTTTCCATGAAGAATTTTCCGGCCATTTTCCTTGTGGGCGGATTTTCCGAAATCTGGGAAACAGGTGTCCAATTATTTCGCTTACTTTACTTACAAACCAAATTTCAAGTCAATCGGATGAAAAACAAAATTTTCCCCATAGTAGCTTTTCCGGGAGTTTTCCACCCCTTAGGGGTGGAATTTTCCAAAACCCCGCCTTAGTGCTCACTTTCAACTCATAAGGAAACTTCTGTGAAAATATCAGCTTTCTATGTCTTACCGTTCAGGCTCTGCGTTGATAGCCAATGAATCAGTCAGTCAGTCAGTCAGGACAAACTCTTTTATATATAGAGAGACTAGCATATAACCCGGCGCGCTTCGCTTCGCCACCATCAGTATAGCCGCCAAAATGATGAAAAAAACGTTTGGCAATGATCCTACCCCCGCCCCCATTTTCCGTCCATCAGAAATGAGAAAATTATTTTCCACCTACTTGGCCCGTTAAGCGTACAAACGCTAAAACCACCCTCGTCACCCATTATCCGACCTTGAGGGTGAGTAAGCGCAAAGCTAAACACTTTATCCTATTTAATTGGCCCATAGAGCCTTTAAACCAAATTTAATACATATCGGCTAAAACCCCCACTTATTTTCTAATGTGTTCAAACAAACCCCCCATTTTGAAGCCAATCGGATTAAAAATAGGTTTATTCCATATTGAATTTTCAGGCATTTCCCCCTCTTGGGTCGTTTTCCACCATCGAAATCCAATCAATTTTGCATACTATCGCTACAAACCGAGTTTGAAGTCAATCGGATGAAAAATAGTGTTTTCCATATAGAATTTTCCGGCCATTTTCCTTGTGGGTGGATTTTCCACAATCGAAAAATCACATGTCTAATTATTTAGCATACTATCCTTACAAACCGAGTTTGAAGCCAATCGGATGAAAAACAGTTTTTTCCATATGGAATTTTCCGGGAATTTCCCGACTTTTCGGGCGGATTTTCCAAAATCAGAAAATCTCATGTCCAATTATTTTGCATACTATCCTTACAAACCGAGTTTGAAGTCAATAGGATCAAAAATAGTTTTTCATATAGAATTTTCCGGGTATTTTCTTTGTGGGCGGATTTTCCACCATCTGAAAATCTCATGTCCAATTACTTTGCAAACTATCCTTACAAACCGAGTTTGAAGTCAATCGGATGAAAAATAGTTTTTCCATTTGGAATTTTCCGGGAATTTCCCGACTTTTCGGGCGGATTTTCCATCATCGGAAAATCTCATGTCTAATTATTCTGCTTAACATCCTCACAAACCGAGTTTGAAGTCAGTCGGATGAAAAATAGTTTCTTCCATGAAGAATTTTCCGGCCATTTTCCTTGTGGGCGGATTTTCCGAAATCTGGGAAACAGGTGTCCAATTATTTCGCTTACTTTAGTTACAAACCAAATTTCAAGTCAATCGGATGAAAAACAAAATTTTCCCCATAGTAGCTTTTCCGGGAGTTTTCCACCCCTTAGGGGTGGAATTTTCAAAAACCCGCCTTAGTGCTCACTTTCAACTCATAAGGAAACTTCTGTGAAAATTTCAGCTTTCTATCTCTTACCGTTCAGGCTCTACGTTGATTGCCAATCAGTGAATCAGTGAATCGTAGTCAGTCAGTCAGGACAAACTCTTTTTTATTTATAACCCGGCGCGCTTCGCTTCGCCACCATCAGTTTAGCCGCCAAAATGATGAAAAAAACGTTTGGCAATGACTCCACCCCCGCCCCCATTTTCCGACCATCAGAAATCAGAAAATTATTTTCCACCTAGTTGGCCCATTAAGCGTACAAACGCTGAAACCAACCCCGGCACCCATTATCCGACCTTGAGGGTGGGTATGTGCAAAGCTAAAAACTTTATCCTATTTAATTGGCCCAGATCGGCTCACAAATAGCCATTGTCACTGAACCGAAATACGCCCACCATTATTCTTGCCTGTGGGCGGAAATTCTACCACCGAGAAATCAAATGTCTAATTATTTTCTATAATGTGTTCACAAACCGATTTTGAAGCCAATCGGATTAAAAATAGGTTTTACCATATAGAATTTTCCGGGAATTTCCCGACTTTTCGTGTGGATTTTCCACCATTGGAAAATTTAATGTCTAATTATTTTGCATACTATCCTTACAAACCGAGTTTGAAGTCAATCGGAGTGTTTTCCATTTAAAATTTTCCGGACATTTTCCTTGTAGGTGGATTTTCCACAATCGAAAAATCTCATGTCAACTTATTTTGTATACTATCGATGCAAACCGAGTTTGAAGTCAATCGGATCAAAAATAGTTTTTCATATAGAATTTTCCGGGTATTTTCATTGTGGGCGGATTTTCCAACATTTGAAAATCTCATGTCCACTTATTTTGCATACTATCCTAACAAAGCGAGTTTAAAATCAATCGAATGAAAAATAGTGTTTTCCATATAGAATTTTCCAGGCATTTCCCCACTCTTGGGGTGAATTTTCCAACATTGGAAAATCTCATGTCAATTTATTTTGTATACTATCGCTGCAAACCGAGTTTGAAGTCAATCGGATCAAAAATAGTTTTTCATATAGAATTTTCCGGGTATTTTCTTTGTGGGCGGATTTTCCAACATTTGAAAATCTCATGTCCAATTACTTAGCATACTATCCTTACAAACCGAATTTGAAGCCAATCGGATGAAAAATAGTTTTTTCCCTTTGGAATTTTCCGGGAATTTCCCGACTTTTCGGGCGGATTTTCCATCATCGGAAAATCTCAAGTCTAATTATTCTGCTTAACATCCTCACAAACCGAGTTTGAAGTCAGTCGGATGAAAAATAGTTTCTTTCATGAAGAATTTTCCGGCCATTTTCCTTGTGAGCGGATTTTCCAAAATCTGGGAAACAGGTGTCCAATTATTTCGCTTACTTTACTTACAAACCAAATTTCAAGTCAATCGGATGAAAATCAAAATTTTCCCCATAGTAGCTTTTCCGGGAGTTTTTCCACCCCTTAGGGGTGGAATTTTCCCAAAACCCCGCCTTAGTGCTCACTTTCAACTCATAAGGAAACTTCTGTGAAAATTTCAGCTTTCTATCTCTTACCGTTCAGGCTCTACGTTGATTGCCAATCGTCAGTCAGTCAGTCAGTCAGTCAGGACAAACTCTTTTATATATATAGAGATAACGATAGAAGCATATAACCCGGCGCGCTTCGCTTCGCCACCATCAGTATAGCCGCCAAAATAATGAAAAAAACGTTGGCAATGATACCACCCCCGCCCCCATTTTCCGACCATCAGAAATGAGAAAATTATTTTCCACCTACTTGGCCCGTTAAGCGTACAAACGCTAAAACCACCCCCGTCACCCATTATCCGACCTTGAGGGTGAGTAAGCGCAAAGCTAAAAACTTTATCCTATTTAATTGGCCCATAGAGTTTTCAAACCAAATTTAATACATATCACCCATAATCCGACCTTTGCAGTGAACTTCCCGAAATAAAAAAACACGTGTTTCCATTTATTCTGACCCTAGATCTTACAAAACGAATTTTATTCAGATCGGCTCACAAATAGCCATTGTCACTGAACCGAAATACGCCCACCATTATTCTTGCCTGTGGGCAGAAATTCTACCACCGAGAAATCAAATGTATAATTATTTTCTATAATGTGTTCACAAACCGATTTTGAACCCAATCGGATTAAAAATAGGTTTTACCATAAGAATTTTCCGACTTTTCGTGCGGATTTTCCAACATTGGAAAATCTCAAGTCTAATTATTTTGCATACTATCCTTACAAACCGAGTTTGAAGTCAATCGGATGAAAAATAGTGTTTTCCATATAGAATTTTCCGGCCATTTTCCTTGTGGGTGGATTTTCCACCAACAAAAAATCACATGCCTAATTATTTAGCAAACTACCCTTACAAACCGAGTTTGAAGCCAAACGGATGAAAAATAGTTTTTTCCATATGGAATTTTCCGGGAATTTCCCGACTTTTCGGGCGCATTTTCCAACATCGGAAAATCTTATGTCCAATTATTTTGCTTACCATCCCCACAAACCGAGTTTAAAGTCAATCGGATGAAAAATAGTTTTTTCCATGAAGAATTTTCAGGCTATTTTCCTTGTGGGTGGATTTTCCACAATCGAAAAATCACATGTCTAATTATTTAGCATACTATCCTTACAAACCGAATTTGAAGCCAATCGGATGAAAAACAGTTTTTTCCATATGGAATTTTCCGGGAATTTCCCGACTTTTCGGGCGCATTTTTCCAACATCGGAAAATCTTATGTCTAATTATTTTGCATACTATCCTTACAAACCGAGTTTGAAGTCAATCGGATCAAAAATAGTTTTTCATATAGAATTTTCCGGGTATTTTCTTTTGTGGGCGGATTTTCCAACATTTGAAAATCTCATGTCCAATTACTTTGCATACTACAAACAACCGAGTTTGAAGCCAAACGGATGAAAAATAGTTTTTTCCATATGGAATTTTCCGGCAATTTCCCGACTTTTCGGGCAGATTTTCCATCATCGGAAAATCTCAAGTCTAATTATTCTGCTTACCATCCTCACAAACCGAGTTTGAAGTCAATCGGATGAAAAATAGTTTTTTCCATGAAGAATTTTCCTGCCATTTTCCTTGGGGGCGGATTTTCCGAAATCTGGGAAACAGGTGTCCAATTATTTCGCTTACTTTAGTTACAAACCAAATTTCAAGTCAATCGGATGAAAAACAAAATTTTCCCCATAGTAGCTTTTCCGGGAGTTTTCCACCCCTTAGGGGTGGAATTTTCCAAAACCCCGCCTTAGTGCTCACTTTCAACTCATAAGGAAACTTCTGTGAAAATTTCAGCTTTCTATGTCTTACCGTTCAGGCTCTACGTTGATTGCCAATCAGTCAGTCAGTCAGTCAGGACAAACTCTTTTATATATATAGAGAAGACTAGCATATAACCCGGCGCGCTTCGCTTCGCCACCATCAGTATAGCCGCCAAAATAATGAAAAAAACGTTGGCAATGATACCACCCCCGCCCCCATTTTCCGACCATCAGAAATGAGAAAATTATTTTCCACCTACTTGGCCCGTTAAGCGTACAAACGCTAAAACCACCCCCGTCACCCATTATCCGACCTTGAGGGTGAGTAAGCGCAAAGCTAAAAACTTTATCCTATTTAATTGGCCCATAGAGCTTTCAAACCAAATTTAATACATATCGGCTAAAAACCCACCCCCGCACCCATAATCCGACCTTTGCAGTGAACTTCCAAAAATAAAAATACACGTGTTTCCATTTATTCTGACCCTAGATCTTACAAAACGAATTTTATTCAGATCGGCTCACAAATAGCCATTGTCACTGAACCGAAATACGCCCACCATTATTCTTGCCTGTGGGCAGAAATTCTACCACCGAGAAATCAAATGTATAATTATTTTCTATAATGTGTTCACAAACCGATTTTGAAGCCAATCGGATTAAAAATAGTGTTTTCCATATAGAATTTTCCGGCCATTTTCCTTGTGGGTGGATTTTCCACCAACAAAATATCACATGCCTAATTATTTAGCAAACTACCCTTACAAACCGAGTTTGAAGCCAAACGGATGAAAAATAGTTTTTTCCATTTGGAATTTTCCGGGAATTTCCCGACTTTTCGGGCGCATTTTCCAACATCGGAAAATCTTATGTCTAATTATTTTGCTTACCATCCCCACAAACCGAGTTTGAAGTCAATCGGATGAAAAATATTTTTTTCCATGAAGAATTTTCCGGCTATTTTCCTTGTGGGTGGATTTTCCACAATCGAAAAATCACATGTCTAATTATTTAGCATACTATCCTTACAAACCGAATTTGAAGCCAATCGGATGAAAAACAGTTTTTTCCAAATGGAATTTTCCGGGAATTTCCCGACTTTTCGGGCGCATTTTCCAACATCGGAAAATCTTATGTCTAATTATTTTGCATACTATCCTTACAAACAGAGTTTGAAGTCAATCGGATCAAAAATAGTTTTTCATATAGAATTTTCCGGGTATTTTCTTTGTGGGCGGATTTTCCAACATTTGAAAATCTCATGTCCAATTACTTAGCATACTACCCTTACAAACCGAGTTTGAAGCCAAACGGATGAAAAATAGTTTTTTCCATATGGAATTTTCCGGGAATTTCCCGACTTTTCGGGCAGATTTTCCATCATCGGAAAATCTCAAGTCTAATTATTCTGCTTACCATCCTCACAAACCGAGTTTGAAGTCAATCGGATGAAAAATAGTTTTTTCCATGAAGAATTTTCCAGCCATTTTCCTTGTGGGCGGATTTTCCGAAATCTGGGAAACAGGTGTCCAATTATTTTGCTTACTTTACTTACAAACCAAATTTCAAGTCAATCGGATGAAAAACAAAATTTTCCCCATAGTAGCTTTTCCGGGAGTTTTCCACCCCTTAGGGGTGGAATTTTCCAAAACCCCGCCTTAGTGCTCACTTTCAACTCGTAAGGAAACTTCTGTGAAAATTTCAGCTTTCTATCTCTTACCGTTCAGGCTCTGTGTTGATTGCCAATCAGTCAGTCAGTCAGTCAGTCAGGACAAACTCTTTTATATATAGAGAGACTAGCATATAACCCGGCGCGCTTCGCTTCGCCACCATCAGTATAGCCGCCAAAATAATGAAAAAAACGTTGGTAATGATACCACCCCCGCCCCCATTTTCCGACCATCAGAAATGAGAAAATTATTTTCCACCTACTTGGCCCGTTAAGCGTACAAACGCTAAAACCACCCTCGTCACCCATTATCCGACCTTGAGGGTGAGTAAGCGCAAAGCTAAAAACTTTATCCTATTTAATTGGCCCATAGAGCTTTCAAACCAAATTGAATACATATCGGCTAAAAACCCACCCCCGCACCCATAATCCGACCTTTGCAGTGAACTTCCAGAAATAAAAAAACACGTGTTTCCATTTATTCTGACCCTAGATCTTACAAAACGAATTTTATTCAGATCGGGTAACAAATAGCCATTGTCACTGAACCGAAATACGCCCACCATTATTCTTGCCTGTGGGCAGAAATTCTACCACCGAGAAATCAAATGTATAATTATTTTTATGTGTTCACAAACCGATTTTGAAGCCAATCGGATTAAAAATAGGTTTTACTATATAGCATTTTCCGACTTTTCGTGCGGATTTTCCATTGGAAAATCTTATGTCTAATTATTTTGCATACTATCCTTACAAACCGAGTTTGAAGTCAATCGGATCAAAAATAGTTTTTCATATAGAATTTTCCGGGTATTTTCTTTGTGGGCGGATTTTCCAACATTTGAAAATCTCATGTCCAATTACTTAGCATACTACCCTTACAAACCGAGTTTGAAGCCAAACGGATGAAAAATAGTTGTTTCCATATGGAATTTTCCGGGAATTTCCCGACTTTTCGGGCAGATTTTCCATCATCGGAAAATCTCAAGTCTAATTATTCTGCTTACCATCCTCACAAACCGAGTTTGAAGTCAATCGGATGAAAAATAGTTTTTTCCATGAAGAATTTTCCTGCCATTTTCCTTGTGGGCGGATTTTCCGAAATCTGGGAAACAGGTGTCCAATTATTTCGCTTACTTTACTTACAAACAAAATTTCAAGTCAATCGGATGAAAAACAAAATTTTCCCCATAGTAGCTTTTCCGGGAGTTTTCCACCCCTTAGGGGTGGAATTTACCAAAACCCCGCCTTAGTGCTCACTTTCAACTCATAAGAAAATTTCTGGAGCTTTCTATGTCTTACCGAGCTTATGTTAATTCCCATCAGTCAGTCAGTCAGGACAAACTCTTTTATATATGGGAGATTCCATTTAAACCGGGGGGTTTCGCTTCGCCACCCATCAGTATAAGCCGCCAAAATGATGAAAAAAACGTTTGGCAATGATCACCACCCCCGCCCCATTTTCCGACCATCAGAAATGAAAATTATTTTCACCTTTGTGGCTAGAAAAACTAAAACCACCCCCCCACACCAAATCCCGACCTTTGCAGTGAACTTCCGAAATAAAAAAACACGTCTTTCCTTATGACCCTAGATCTTACAAAACGGAATTTTATTCAGATCGGGTAACAAATAGCCATTGTCACTGAACCGAAATACGCCCACCATTATTCTTGCCTGTGGGCAGAAATTCTACCACCGAAATCAAATGTATAATTATTTTTATGTGTTCACAAACCGATTTTGAAGCCAATCGGATTAAAAATAGGTTTTACTATATAGCATTTTCCGACTTTTGCGGATTTTCCATCGGAAAATCTTATGTCAAATTATTTTGCATTCCTTACAAAACCGAGTTTGAAGTCAATCGGATCAAAAATAGTTTTCATATAGATTTTCCTGCCATTTTCCTTGTGGGTGGATTTTCAACAACATAAAATCACATGCCAATTATTTAGCAAACTACCCTCACAAACCGAGTTTGAAGCCAAACGGATGAAAAATGGTTTTTTCCATATGGATTTCCCGGGAATTTCCCGACTTTTCGGGCGTATTTTTCCAACATCGGAAAATCTTATGTCTAATTATTTTGCATACTATCCTTACAAACCGAGTTTGAAGTCAATCGGATCAAAAATAGTTTTTCATATAGAATTTTCCGGGTATTTTCTTTGTGGGCGGATTTTCCAACATTTGAAAATCTCATGTCCAATTACTTAGCATACTACCCTTACAAACCGAGTTTGAAGCCAAACGGATGAAAAATAGTTGTTTCCGTATGGAATTTTCCGGGAATTTCCCGACTTTTCGGGCGAGATTTTCCATCATCGGAAAATCTCAAGTCTAATTATTCTGCTTACCATCCTCACAAACCGAGTTTGAAGTCAATCGGATGAAAAATAGTTTTTTCCATGAAGAATTTTCCGGCTATTTTCCTTGTGGGGGATTTTCCACAATCAGAAAAATCACATGTCTAATTATTTAGCATATTATCCTTACAAACCGAATTTGAAGCCAATCGGATGAAAAACAGTTTTTTCCATATGGAATTTTCCGGGAATTTCCCGACTTTTCGGCCGCATTTTCCAACATCGGAAAATCTTATGTCCTAATTATTTTGCATACTATCCTTACAAACCGAGTTTGAAGTCAATCGGATCAAAAATAGTTTTCATATAGAATTTTCCGGGTATTTTCTTTGTGGGCGGATTTTCCAACATTTGAAAATCTCATGTCCAATTACTTAGCATACTAGCCTTACAAACCGAGTTTAAAGCCAAACGGATGAAAAATAGTTGTTTCCATATGGAATTTTCCGGGAATTTCCCGACTTTTCGGGCAGATTTTCCATCATCGGAAAATCTCAAGTCAATTATTCTGCTTACCATCCTCACAAACCGAGTTTGAAGTCAATCGGATGAAAAATAGTTTTTTCCATGAAGAATTTTCCTGCCATTTTCCTTGTGGGCGGATTTTCCGAAATCTGGGAAACAGGTGTCCAATTATTTCGCTTACTTTACTTACAAACAAAATTTCAAGTCAATCGGATGAAAAACAAAAATTTTCCCCATAGTAGCTTTTCCGGGAGTTTTCCACCCCTTAGGGGTGGAATTTTCAAAAACCCGCCTTAGTGCTCACTTTCAACTCATAAGAAAACTTCTGTGAAAATTTCAGCTTTCTATGTCTTACCGTTCAGGCTCTACGTTGATTGCCAATCAGTCAGTCACAGTCAGTCAGGACAAACTCTTTTATATATAGAGATAACAGATAGAGCATATGATAACCCCCAAATTAGTTGAAGAACTCTATATATAAATGTATAATACAATATATATATATAATTTTTTTGCATACTATCCTTACCCAAACCGAGTTTGAAGTACAATCCCGAGTAATTGCCCGTTTCAACCATTTAATTTTCCCCCCCCCGCCCATTTTCCGCCTTTGCAGGTGGATTTTCCACAATCGAAAAATCTCAGTGGTCCAACCTATTTTGTATCCTATCGCTACAAAACGAGGTTGAAGTCAATCGGCTCAAAAAAGTTTTCGTAGGAAATTCGCCTGGCATTTTCTTTGTGGACGGATTTTACAACATTTGCAAATCTCATGACCATTCTCCACTTATTTTGCATACTATCCTAACAAACCGAGTTTGAAGTCAATCGGATGAAAAATAGCGTTTCCATATAGAATTTTCCTGGCATTTCCCCACTCTTGGGGCGGATTTTCCAACATCAGAAAATCTCATATCGAACTATTTTGTATACTATCGCTGCAAACCGAGTTTGAAGTCAATCGGTTCAAAAATTGTTTTTCATATAGAATTTTCCAGGTATTTTCTTTGTGGGCGGATTTTCCAACATTTGAAAATCTCATGTCCAATTACTTAGCATACTATCCTCACAAACCAGAGTTTGAAGCCAATCGGATGAAAAATAGTCTTTTCCCTTTGGAATTTTCCGGGAATTTCCCGACTTTTCGGGCGGATTTTCCATCATCGGAAAATCTCAAGTCTAATTATTTCCCTTAAAATCCTCACAACCGAGTTTGAAGTCAGTCGGATGAAAAATAGTTTTTTTTGACGAATTTTCCGGCCATTTTCCTTGTGGGTGGATTTTCCGAAATCTCGGGGAAGCAGGTGTCCAATTATTTTGCTTACTTTGCTCACAAACCAAATTTCAAGTCAATCGGATGAAAAACAAAAATTTTCCCCATAGTAGCTTTTTCCGGGAGTTTTCCACCCCTTAGGGTGGAGATTTTCAAAACCCCGCCTTAGTGCTCACTTTCAACTCGTAAAGAAACTTTGGAAATTTCAGCTTTCTATCTCTTACTGTTCAGGCTCCACGTTGATTGCCCAATCAGTCAGTCAGTCAGGACAAACTCTTTTTTATATACATAGATATTTTGCATACTATCCTTACAAACCGAGTTTGAAGCTCACATCATGGAGTGTTCTCCATTTAAAATCCCCCCGGCCATTTTCCTTGTGGATGGATTTTCCACAATCGAAAAATCTAATGTCAACTTTATTTTGTATACTATCGCTGCAAACCGAGGTTGCAGTCAACTCGGATAAAAAAAAGTTTTTCATATAGAATTCTCCTAATTTTCAATATTGTGCAGATTTTACAGAACATTTGAAAATCCCATGTCCACTTATTTGCATACTATCCTAACAAACCGAGTTTGAAGTCAATCGGATGAGAAATAGTGTTTTCCATATAGAATTTTCCTGGCATTTCCCACTCTTTGGGCGAATTTTCCAACATCGGAAAATCTCATGTCAACTTATTTTGTATACTATCGCTTGCAAACCGAGTTTGAAGTCAATCGGTTCAAAAATAGTTTTTCATATAGAATTTTCCAGGTATTTTCTTTGTGGGGCGGATTTTCCAACATTTTGAAAATCTCATGTCCAATTACTTAGCATACTATCCTTACAAACCGAGTTTGAAGCCAAACGGATGAAAAATAATTTTTTTCCCTTTGGAATTTTCCGGGAATTTCCCGACTATTTGGGCGGATTTTCCATCATCGGAAAATCTCAAGTCTAATTATTCTGCTTAAAATCCTCACAAACCGAGTTTGAAGTCAGTCGGATGAAAAGTAGTTTTTTTCTATGAAGAATTTTCCGGCCATTTTCCTTGTGGGTGGATTTTTCCGAAATCTGGGAAACAGGTGTCCAATTATTTTGCTTACTTTACTTACAAACCAAATTTCAAGTCAATCGGATGAAAAACAAAATTTTCCCCATAGTAGCTTTCCGGGAGTTTTCCACCCCTAAGGGTGGAATTTTCCAAAACCCCGCCTTAGTGCTCACTTTCAACTCTCATAAGAAACTTCTGTGAAAAATTTCAGCTTTCTATCTCTTACTGTTCAGGCTCGTTGATTGCCGCCAATCAGTCGGTCAGTCAGGACAAACTCTTTTATATATATAGAGACTAGCCTGTAACCCGGGCGCTTCGCTTCGCCACCATCAGTATATCCGCCAAAATGATGAAAAAAACGTTTGGCAATGATCCCACCCCGCCCCCATTTTTCCGATCATCAGAAATGAGAAAATTATTTTCCACCTAGTTGGCCCATTAAGCGTACAAACGCTGAAACCACCCCCCGGCACCCATTATCCTATCTTGAGGGTGAGTATGCGCAAAGCTAAAACTTTATCCTATTTAATTGGCCCATAGAGCTTTCAAACCAAAATTAATACATATCGGCTAAAAACCCACACCCGCACCCATATTCCGACCTTTCAGTGAACTTCCTGAAATAAAAAAACACGTGTTTCCATTTATTCTGACCCTAGAGCTTACAAAACGAATTTTATTCAGATCGGCTCACAAATAGCCATTTTCACTGAACCGAAATACGCCCACCATTATTCTTGCCTGTGGGCGAAATTCCATCGCCGAGAAATCAAATGTCTAATTATTTCTATTATGTGTTCACAAACCGATTTTGAAGCCAATCGGATAGAAAATAGGTTTTACCATATAAAAATTTTCCGACTTTCGTGCGGATTTTCCAACGTCGGAAAATCTCATGTCTAATTATTTTGCATACTATCCTACAAACCGAGGTTGAAGTCAATCGGATGAAAAATATGTTTTTCATATGAACTTCCGGGAATTTTCCTTGTGGGTGGAGTTTCCAACAATAAAAAAAATCACATGCCTAATTATTTAGCAAACTACCCTTACAAACCGAGTTTGAAGCCAATCGGATGAAAAACAGTTTTTCCATATGGAATTTTCCGTGAATTTCCCGACTTTTCGGGCGGATTTTCCATCATCGGAAAATCTCAAGTTTAATGGTTTGTTTACCATCCCCACAAACCGAGTTTGAAGTCAATCGGATCAAAAATAGTTTTTCATTTAGAATTTTCCAGGTATTTTCTTTGTGGGCGGATTTTCCAACATTTTGAAAATCTCGTGTCCAATTACTTTTGCCTACTCCCTCTACAAACCGAGTTTTGAAGCCAATCGGATGAAAAATAGTTTTTTCCATATGGAATTTTCCGAATTTCCCAACTTTTCGGGGATTTTTCCATCATCGGAAAATCCCGGAAAACCCCTTAGGGGTCAATTTTCCAAAACCCGCCTTAGTGCTCACTTTCAACTCATAAGGAAACTTCTGTGAAAATTTCAGCTTTCTATTTCTTACCGTTCAGGCTCTACGTTGATTGCCAATCAGTCAGTCAGTCAGTCAGTGAGGACAAACTCTTTTTTTTAGAGATATAGATATCAGATATTAAAAATTTTAAATCATTGATAATAAAAATAGGTTACCATAAAAAAACTTTCTTAGTAAAACCTATTTTCGACCAGTCGGTCCTATGGCAGCTATATGCTATAGTCATCCGATTTTTATAAATTTTTAAAAAATTTGTAAAAGCATCTAAACCATGGTGTCAAACCGGAACCCGAATCGGAACCTACCGAAAAGAACCGATTGAAACTCAGAACCAGAGCCGGAACCGTTATTATTTATTTTTGCGTACCGGTATTTCGGAACCTTTATTTTTGGAACCGAAATGACCGAGAGAACCGAAACATTGTACCGGTACAGTTTCGGTTCTGAGTTTTGTTATTTCATTTGCATTGCTTCAATCAGGGATTTCTTCAGGGGTAAACGCAGGGTAAACGTAAACAAAAACTTACAAATGTAAAGTTAAGGGACCATCTGATATATTCTGAAATTTTCAAAAAAAATAACAATTTCATCCTTTTTTTGTTGCATCTATTTTGGTTTAATAAATTCCAAATATTATTAATTTATCCTTAATTTTTGCATTTACAAAGGAAATAAATAAATAATTGGCCCAAATGGACTTAACCTAATAGCAGGGTTAAATTGTGATCGGTAACGTTATCTGAAAACAGTGTATTTAACATTTCATCAGATATCAAAAGATCTTTTTGCTCTTCTATTATGAGAACATTTTTTTCTGAGGTAAACTTTATTATGTTTAATTTTCCTTCTTTATAACTACTTTTTGTTGTGTAGGTTGCTACCATTTCTATTATATCTTCGGATTACAGATTTTAAATTATGTACCGGTACATGCGGTACATACCGGTATACTGGAAATAAAAACCAAGGTACCGGTACGGAACCGAATACCGAAATTAACTGGAACCTAAACCGAAAACGGAACCGGAACCGAAATTCGATTCGGTTTGATTCCCTGTATAAAACTAATATCTACCAAGATTGGTGACGATACGATGGAAAACAAAAAAGTTTTTCTCACTAGAACTTGTTTTTTGACCGTTTCTATGGCAGCTTTATGCTATAGTGATCCGATTTTGATAAATTTTTCCAGAATTATGTGAAATCATATAAAACTAACATACACCAAGATTTGTGCCGCTACGATGGAAAACAACAAAGTTTTTCTAACTAGAACTAGTTCTTAGACCGATCGTTCCTATGGAAGCTATATGGTATAGTCATCCCGATCCGGCCGGTTCCGACATATTAGTTGCGTGCAGTAAAAAAGAAGACTCTGTGCAAAATTTCAGCTCGATAGGTTCAAAACTGAGAGACTAATTCGCGAAGAAACAGACAGACGGACAGACGGACGGACGGACGAGACAGAATTGAACTCAGCTCGTCGTCCTGATCAAGATATATATAGTTTATGTGGTCGGAAATGAATATTTCTATGCGTTACAAACTTCTGGGCAAAATTAATATACATTTTTCAAGTGTAAAAATATAGATATCAGATATTTAAAATTTTTAAATCCTTGATAATAAAAATTTGATACCATAAAAAAACTTTTCTTAGTAAAACACATTTTCCGACCGATCGGTCCTATGGCAGCTATATGCTATAGTGATCCGATTTTGATACATTTTCAAAATTATGTGAAAGCACATAAAACTAACATATACCAAGATTAGTGAGGCTACGATGAAAAACAAAAAAGTTTTTCTCACTAGATCTAGTTTTTTGACCAATCGTTTCTATGGCAGCTATATGATATAGTCATCCGATCCGTCCGATTCCGACATATTAGTTGCGTGCAGTAAAAAGAAGACTCTGTGCAAAATTTCAGCTCTATAGCTTCAAAACTGAGGGATTAGTTCGCGTAGAAACAGACAGACAGACGGACGGCCGGACAGACGGAATTGAACTCGGCTCCTCTGATCAAGAATATATATAGTTTATGTGGTCGGAAATGAATATTTCTATGCGTTACAAACTTCTGGGCAAAATTAACATATACTTTTCAAGTGTATAAAAAAAAGTTTCTTAGTAAAACACATTTTCCGACCGATCGGTCCTATGGCAGCTATATGCTATAGCCACCCGATTTTGATAAATTTTTTCGAAATTATGTGAAAGCATAGAAAACTAATATATACCAAGATTGGAGACGCTACGATGGAAAACAAAAAAGTTTTTCTCACCAGAAGTAGTTTTTTGACGGACCGTTTATATGGCAGCTATATGCTATAGTCATCCGATTTTGATAATTTTTACGAATTGTGTGGAAACATATAATACTAATATAAACTACGATTTGTTGAGGCTACAATGGAAATCAAAAAAGTTCACCAATCGTGGTATATATTAGTTTATTTTCCGCAATTTGAAAAAATTTATCAAAATCGGATGACTATAGCATATAGCTGCCATATAAACGGTCGATCCAAAACTAGTTCTACTGAGGAAAACTTTTTATACTACAAAGTGTATATTAATTTTGCCAGAAGTTTGTAACGCATAGAAATATTAATTTCCGACCCCATAAACTATATATATTCTTGATCAGGACGACGAGCTGAGTTCATTTCCGTCTGTCTGTCCGTCCGTCTGTCTGTCCGTCTATCCGTCCGTCTGTCTGTTTCTACGCGAACTAGTCCCTCAGTTTTGAAGCTATCGAGCTGAAATTTTGCACAGACTCTTCTTTTTACTGCAACTAATATATCGGAACCGGCCGTATCGGATGACTATATCATATAGCTGCCATAGGAACGATCGGTCAAAAAAATAGTTATAGTTAGAAAAACTTTTATGCTTTCCATCGTATCGTCACCAATCTTGGTATAAATTAAATTCATATGCTTTCACATATTACTGGGCAAATTTATCAAAATCATATAGCTTGCCATAGAAACGAAGGGTCAAAAATCTAGTTCTAGTGAGAAAAACTTTTTGTTTTCCATCGTATAGTCACCAATCTTGGTGTAAATCAGTTTTATGTTTTTTCATAATACCTGAAAAATGTATCAAAATCGGATGGCTATATAATATTGCTGCCATAGGACCGATCCGTCAAAAAATTTGTTCTAGTAAGAAAATCTTTTTGTTTTCCATTGTTCCGTCACCAAACTTGGTATATAATAGTTTCAAATGTTTCCACTTAATTCTGTATAATTTTATCAATATCGGACGACCATAAGAATATAGCTGCCATTCGACCGGTCGGTCGGAAAATAGGTCTTAGTCTGAAATTTTTTTTCTTTTCAATGAATGCGTTCTTAAACTTAGCAATTATGAAAATATTTATGGTTTCAAACAGTTTTGAACAATTACACATATTCAGGCATACAAATTTTTTGCATAATACAAGGGCTCAATTATGTTTTTAAACGTTAGGTACTATCCCAAAACTGTTTTTTCCCGTTCTGCCTTATTCAGGTAACAATGGTCCAGTTCTTGTTCAATGATATTCCTCTTTGAAACCTACAGGTACCAGGAAGGGATTACATGTGTTTAACCCTTTTGGTATATAGTTTATAGTGCTTAAAAATTAAATTAAAGTCAAAGTGCTTAAACCAAAGTGAAATCAAAAACCCTATTTAATTGAGGTAAGTTTACAAAAACCTTTAATTGCACTGAGCAACATGGTCCAGTTTAAAGCAGTTGTGGTGGTGATTCTAGATGATTTCGTGTGATTAACACAAATCTATTTACCAAAATGATCCATCACATCATGGTTTATTTGGAAATTTAAGCATTCAGAAGCCAAAAGTGCCTTTTTAAAGCATTTTAAGTCATATGTTGTAGACAACCTTTGCGTTTGTTTTTACCCCTCTTAAAATTATAGGAAAGTAAAAAAAAATTATCCCAAAGATTTTAGTGAATTTTTTCATCCAAGATATACCGTTTTGAAAACAAGTATTCAATCTGACCAAATGTTCTCTTGCCAACAAGTATGCCATGGGTGTCGTTGAGATCTTTCATTATAATTTATTAAAGAGTACAAAACGATATACTGTTTTTTTCTTAGCACACTTTTAGACCGCAAAATTAAGTCAGACATCATGTAAATTCTAGCACATGTACAAAAATTGTATATCTTCGTTTAACAAAATCTCAAAATTTTCTGGAATAATTTATTATACTCTGTACCGAAGGCAGAAGGAAGCATCTCCGACCCTGTAAACTATACATTCTTAATCAGGATCGACAGCCGAGTCGATATAGCCTCCGTCCGTCCGTCCATATGAACGCTGAGATCTCAAAAGATGGTACTGGCAGATACTTGCTGGCAGATCAAGTCTAGTTTTAATTTTTGCCACGCCCTCAGCCGCCCCCGCAATTTGGGAAAAGACTCATATCGTCCACAATTTTGGATTAAGGTTGTTCGAACCTTCTAGACATATATTCTACTTATCAAAACTCATTAAGTTTCATACATCGTTTTACGATCAGTTGATCAATATCAGAGTTGCCTCCCTCACAATTTTACAAAATCCTCAAAACTCCCACAATTTTAGAAATAGATTGATCGAACCTTCTAGACATATACTCTACTCTTCAAAACTTATTAAGCTCTCATACATTGTTTTCCGATTAGATGAACGATAGTAGAGTTGCCACCCCCTTTGAAAACTCGTCAAAAACTCAACAATTTTTGGAGATAGATCGTTCAAACCGATCAGTGGCGATCAGTGAGCGATGGTAGGTTGCCACCCCCATTTGAAAACTCCTGAAGTCCAACAACTTTGAGATAGATCGTCCAAACCTTCTAGACATATATTCGACTCATCAAAACTCATTAAGTTTTCATACATCTTTTACAATCAGTTGATCAATATCAGAGTTGCCTCCCTCACAATTTTACAAAATCCTCAAAACTCCCACAATTTTTAGAAATAGATTGTTCGAACCTTCAGACATATACTCTACTTCTTCAAAACTTATTAAGCTCTCATACATTGTTTTCCGATCAGATGAACGATAGTAGAGTATATTTATTATTTATATACGTATCAGATGAACGATAGTAGAGTATATTTATTATTTATATATACGTATATATTTATATACGTTTTCAATCAGATGATCAATAGCAGAGTTGCAACCCCCACAATTTTACAAAATCCTGAAAACTGCCACAATTTTAGAGATAGATTGTTAGAACCTTTTACATATATTCTACTCTTTTTAAACTATTAAGCTCTCTTACATCGTTTCCCGATCAATTGAACAATAGCAGAGTTGCCACCAGATTGATTGTTCAAACCATTTAGGTACACATTTTAATTGTCATTTCATATCGATCCACCATACACCATTTTTGATTTGATGAATTGATAGTCGAGTTATAAGCAAAACTAATAATTACGATGGGCAGCACTGGCTGATATTGTTATGGGCAGCACGTATCCAGTTTTTGTGACCCCACACTTAAAAAGTTTTCATTTATGTACAATATTTTACAGGTACAGAGTATATTAAAGTCAGGCTTGACCGCCATTTTCTTGCTTAGTTTAGATAAAGGAGATTCAAAGCAGACGTATTCGTTACCACCAATAATGCCTTTAAATAACCGAAAGTAGCACTTTCACCAGCAATAGGCTAAAATTACAAACTGAAAAAAGTTGAATTTTGTTGCCTTGTGTTATGTTCGTGGTTAATATTTTATTTTCAATATTTATACACATAACTAACAACCATAAAAGTATTAACACATTCTTAATTTTGAACTTTCCTATTTATGATTAGCTTTACAAAATGCCAGGTGTGTCTACAATGTCCCAGGAGCAACGACGACAGACGTCCCGTGATCGCGCTCGAGTGCGACACCAGCAAAATGCATCCATAACCAGCAACCCGAAACTCCGTTCGATTGCCGTTATTACGGGAAGGCAATCGAAGCTCGACAAGTAGAACGGGAGCGCGATGCTGCAAACCGTTCACAAAGACGTCGTAGTTTGCGTCATTGTGCTATTGAACGGACTCAGGATGCATCCGGCCGTTCTCAGCGCAGGACAAGAGCTGAGTATCGCCAAGGAAGAACGTGAAGAGATGCAGTCGCCAGATCTCAGCGCAGAACAGGGTGCTGAGTATCGCCAGGAAGATCGCGAAAGGGATGCAGTCGCCCGTTCTCCAGCGAAGGACAAGTGCTGGAGTATCGCCAGGAAGAACGCGAAAGGGATACAGTCGCCCGTTTTTCAGCGCAGGGAAGATTCGCCGATCCGGAGACAAGAGCAGTTGCAAAACACTGCTCAACACCAACAACATCGTCTGGACGAGGGATTTCAGACAGGAAGAACGCAGGGATGCAGTCGTCCGTTCTCAGCGCAGTACAAGTACTCGAGTATCGCCAGGAAGAACGCGGAAGGGGATGCAGTCGCCCGTTCTCAGCGCAGGGAAGATTCGCCAGTCAGGAGACAAGAGCAGTTGCAAAATACTGCTCAACACCATTACATCGTCAAAGTGAGGAGTATCATCAGGAAGAGCAAGAACGGAATACCAACAGTGCCGAAATATGAAACAACCCTACCACCAGAGCCGTGGAGCAAGTTGTAAATTCATCTCAGCGCCGGGAAACTAGATTGCAGCGCCAGCTTCGGGTAACAGCAACTTCGGGAAATGGCTCCAGGAACGAGTTGAATTACAGAGAAAATCCGGAAAATCGACAGGAGGAATCAAGGAGACAATCCCCGAGTGGAACATTGCAGCCAGAAGAGCAATCACCAGAAGCACGGGAGGAAGGATTGGAGCAACAACGCCAGCGAAGGTGAGAATCAGCGCGGGACCAATACAAACGCAAAATTAAGAAAGGACCAACGGAATGCTGTACATGCTGCGGAGGAACATGGTTCCCAGATAAGGTTAGTGGTTTGCACAAATTAGCTATCTCTGCTTAATTTCCTTCCATAAATATAGACAACACTTTTTACCTGTCCCGCAAATTCCCCAGTCTGTCCGACAAATATTTGTTTTGTTCCACTTGTCGCAAAAGCTGTTTCCGCAGAGTAAAATACCTACCCTTTGTCTTTCACATGGGTTTGACCAGCCCGAAAATTCCTGGCTGCTTAAAAGGGCTAACCTGTCTGGAAGAGCCGCTCATTTCACCTTGAATTCCTTTCATGCGAATTATTTCCCTCGGCTTGAAGGCAATGTGGGTAAGGGCGCAGTGGTCATTGTTCCGATTTGTTTCCGATACAGTCACTGCGCTTCCACGCACAATTGAGAATACTCATGCCATTCAGTTCATTTGAAACGAAGGTTGGAGTACGCCCACAATTTTCTGACCAAAACTATTCGTCCTGCTCGCGTACTCGAGGCTTTACGGTACTTTAGTGAATACTGAGTTGTACATAAAGCACAATATATCCGTATCCCCTGATTGGTTAAATGAAGTAGGTAACTCTGAAGAAGTGCCCTTTATCGCTGATGAAGCCGATAGGTCCATTGTAGACGAACTTCTTGGCCAAATAAATCGTACTTCAGACAACCAAGACCGTTCGGATCAAGAAGAAATTCTTAATCCTGAAGGACATGAAACGCTGTTAGATAATGAGGCTATTCAACAAAATGCAGTCACTAGTCATATTGCATTGGCCCCCGGTGAAGGTCGCCGACCAGCGGACTTGGCACTAGACAAGGATGCTGAGGAACTTTCGTTTCCCGCAATTTCCTGTGGCGAAATTTGTAAGGCTGATACGACATACGTAAGAAAAGCCAGATCTCAGATCCGTTTTTATGATCGCTATTGTTCCTAAAGTACTTTATATGTACAAGCGCTACGAACTCGAGCGAATCAAAATGCGATTTCAATTTGTTTGAGGAAAAAATCTGGAACAAATAATTTAACCGCAGCTAATATGAGGGATGAATCTTTTGTCGATAGCTTAGTCCAGCACGACGATGGATATCAAATTCTAAAGGCTTACGCTCTGCTCCAGCTCATTGGGGGCGGAGAAAACAAAGTAATTGCCGTGATACGACAATTTAGGTTGCCTACAGCGCCGAAAAAAGCCCGCCCCATTCGATCCGACCCGGTAACTTGTTCTCGCTACTTCGATAACTGATTGCGACAATTAATGAAATTGATTAAGTCTGATATCTTTGGTGAATTCCAACTTACCCACTGTTATTGGAGAATAGAATTTCAGCACAGAGGTTCACCTCACTCGCACGGTATGTACTGGCTGACTGGTGCTTCAAAACTCGAAAGTGGGATTTCCCCCCAACCCGAGCAACTCGTGAATTTTATCGACAGATTTATTACCACGAATGAGAAGCAACTGACCCCACAAGAAAAGTCATTCAGTATCAGCGTCCCCTAGACATAGCTCTTCTTGCTCGTTGAAATTATTCCGATGAGTTGCTGAATGCCTATAATAGGGATATTTTGGGGTTACACAGAGCAATAAATTTATTCTTGACGCATATGCCAGTTGTAGTTATATAATAAACTACATTAATAATCAAACAGGGCGTCTCTCAGTTGCCTCATTTTGAAACCATGATTGAGATCATCAAGGAAATATCCCGTTAGAAAAACTCCAACATCTCGGAAATAAGTTTGTAAATG